>JAJIBD010034593.1:0-26056 GCA_021461705.1 Cryptotis parvus | reverse complement strand
CTATATTACCTAACCTCTGACTCCACAAAAAACTTGTGGTAATTTCCACTTTCGGTAAGATCACCTGGTATATTTATGTCATGCAAATAAATGCAGTCATTCTATGTCTCTCTCTTTTCTTCTGACTAATTTCACTCAACATGATCCTTTCCATGTCCATCCATTTATAGGCAAATTTCATAACTTCATTTTTCCTAACAGCTGCATAGTATTCCATTGTGTAGATGTACCACAAAGTTTCTTTATCCAGTCATCAGTTCTGGGCATACTGGTTGTTTCCAGGTTCTGGCTATTGTGAATAGTGCTGCTATGAAAATAAAAGTGCGGATTGTGTTTCGGCTGTGTTTTTGGCTTCCCAGGGTATATTCCCAGGAGTGGTATGGCTGGGTCAAAAGGGAGCCCAATTTCTAGTCTTTGGAGGAATGTCCATATTGTTTTCCAGAAAGGTTGTACAAGTCTGACATTCCCACCAACAATGTATGGGAGTCCCCCTTTTCCCCCACATCCACGCCAGCACTTGTTGCTTTACCCTTTTGGATATGGGCCAGTCTCTGTGGTGAGGTGATATCTCATTGTTGTTTTGATTTGCATCTCTCTGATGATTAGTGATGATGAGCATTTTTTCATATGCCTTTTTGGCCATTCGAATTTCTTCCTTGTCAAAGTTTCTGTTCATCTCTTCTCCCCATTTTTTAATGGGGTTGGCTGTTTTCTTCTTATATAGCTGTACCAGTGCCTGATATATCCTGGATATTAACCCCTTATCAGATGGGTATTGGGTGAATATTCTTTCCCATTCTGTGGACTGTCTTTCTATCTTGGTCACTGTTTCTTTTGAGGGTGCAGAAGCTCTTTAGTTTCATGTAGTCCCATATGTTTATCTTTTCTTCTAGTTGCTTTGTTAATGGTGTTTCACCTTTGAAGATGTCTTTAGCTTCAATGTCGTGGAGGGTTTTTCCCTATATTTTCTTCAATGTACTTTATGGATTCAGGTCTGATATTGAGATCTTTAATCCATTTTGATCTGATTTTTGTGCAAGGTGTTAGACACAGGTCCAAATTCATTTTTTTTCATGTAGCTGTCCAGTTTTCCCAGCACCACTTGTTGAAGAGGCTTTCCTTACTCCAGTTTGGACTCTTTGCACCTTTATCAAAGATTAACTGATCATGTCTTTGAGGGTGGGTGTCAGGAGAGTCAACTCTATTCCATAGGTCCACAGGTCTGTTTTTATTCCAGTACCACGCTGTTTTAATTACTGCTGCTTTGTAGTACAGTTTGAGGTTGGGAAAGGTGATGCCTCCCATCTTCTTCTTCCCAAGGATTACTTTAGCTATCCGTGGGGGTTTATTATTCCATATGAATGTCAGGAGTGTTTGGGTCAATTTCTTTAAAGAATGTCATGGGAATCCTTATAGGAACCACATTGAATCTGTACAAAGCTCTAGGGAGTATTACCATCTTGACAATGTTAATTCTCCCCCATCCATGAGCAGGGAATGTTTTTCCATTTCCTCGTGTCCTCTTTTATTTCTTGAAGCAGTGTCTTGTAGTTCTCTTTGTATAGGTCATTTACACATTTGGTTAAGCTGATTCCTAGGAATTTGATTTTCTGTGGCACAATTGTAGAATGGAATCGATTTCTTAATATCCCTTTCTTCTCTTTCGTTATTTGTGTATAGGAAAGCCACCGAATTTTGGGTATTGATTTTGTACCCTGCCACTCTACTATATATATCTATTATTTCTAAGAGTTTTTTGGGTCAAGAGTTTAGGGTTCTCTAAGTATAATATCATGTCACCTGCAAATAATCATAGCTTGATTTCTCCCTTGCCTATCTGGGTGCCCTTAATGTCCTTTTCTTCTCTCGATTGCTATGGCGAGTACTTCCAGTACAATATTGAATAAAAAGAGGTAATAGAGGGCAACCTTGTTGTGTTCCTGATCTTAAGGGGAAGGCTTTCAATTTTTCCCAAATTGAGAATGATACTCGCTATGAGCTTTTGGTAGGCTTTGACTATCTTGAGGAAGCTTCCTTCAATTCCCATTTTCTGGAGTGTTTTAATCATGAATGGGTGCTGGATCTTGTCAAATGCTTTTTCTGCATTCACCAATAGGACCATATGGTTTTTTTTTTTTTCTTTTATTGATATGATGTATTATGTTGATTGATTTGCGAATGTTGAACCATCCTTGCATTCCCAGGATGAATCCTACTTGGTCATGATGTATGATCTTTTTGATGAGTCTTTGGATTCTGTTTGCTAGTATTTTGTTGAAGATCTTAGCATCTGTGTTCATCAAGGAGATTGGTCTGTAATTTTTCTTCTTTTTGTTGTCTCTCCTGCTTTGGGTATCAGGGGTGATATGTGCCTCGTAAAGCTGTTTGGGAGTGTTTCTGTTTCTTCTATTTCCTGGAAGAGCTTGAACAGGACTGGCAGTAGGTCCTAATTAAAGGTTTGGTAGAATTCACTAGTGAACCCATCTGGACCTGGGCTTTTGTGTTTGGGCAGACTTTTATTTACTGTTTCAATATCCTCGATGGTGATAGGCTTTTTTAGGTATTGGAGGTCTTCTTGTTTCAATCGGTGGTAGGTTATAGGACATCAGGAATTTATCCATTTCTTCTAGGTTCTCATGTTTTGTGGCATACAGGTTCTCAAAGTAACCTCTGATGATCTTTTGGATTTCTGTTTTTTCTGTTGTGATGTCACCATTTTCATTTCTGATTCTGTTTATTTGGGTTCTCTCTTTCCCTGTCCTTACAAGTCTTGCCAGTGGCTTGTCGATCTTGTTTAATTTTTCAAAGAAACCAGTTCTTGGTTTCATTAATCTTTTGGATTTTTTTTTTGGTTTCCAACTTGTTGATTTTCTCCCTAAGTTTTATTATTTCCTTCCTTCTGCCTGGGTTGGGCTCCGATTTTTGGTCTTTTTCTAATATTTTCAGCTTTGAGGTCAGGTTATTTTTGTGGGCCCTTTCTTCTTTCCTGATGAATCCTTGCAGAGCTATGAACTTTCCCCTTAACACAGCTTTTGTTGTGTCCCACAAGTTCTGATAGTTAGTATCGTCATTGTCATTTGTTTCTAGGAATCTTTGGATTTCCTGTTTGATTTCTTCTATGACCCATTTATTGTTCAGCAGTGAGCTGTTTAGTTTCCAGGTGTTTGGTTTAGCTCCCTGCTTCTGTATATGGTTAACTACTATTTTCAGTGCATTGTGATCTGAAAAGATAGTTGACACAATTTCAATCTTATTTTGTTGAGGTATGCTTTGTGGCTCAGTATATGGTCTATCTTGGAGTATGTTCTATGTGCACTGGGAAAAAAATTCATATCAGCTTTTTGGGATGAAAAGCCCTGTAATTATCAACCAGCTCTCTTTCTTCCATTTCTTCCTTCAGGTCCAGTATTTCCCTGGTGAGTTTCAGCCTTGTTGATCTATCCATAGTCGATAAGGCAGTGTTGACATCTCCGACTATTATTGTGCTACTGTTAATGTCTTTTTTGAAGTCTATTAATAGTCGTTTTAAGTATTTTGCTGGCCCTCGTTTGGCGCATATATTTTTTAGTAGTGTGATTTCTTCCTGGTATACATACCCCTTTAATTATTAAGAAATGGTTTTCATTGTCCCTTTTAACCTTTTTCAGCCTGAAATCTATATTGTCAATTACGAGTATGGCCACACACGCCTTTTTGAGGGTTTGTTTGCATGGAGAATGGTCTTCCAGCCTTTGACTTTGAGTCTGTGTTTGCTCTGGTTATTCAGATGTGTTTCTTGAAGGCAGCAGAATGTTGGATTCAGGTTCTTAATCCATTTTGCCACCCTTTGTCTCTTAATTGGTGCATTTAGACCGTTGACGTTGAGAGAGAGTATTGTCATTGGATTTAGTGCCATCTTTCTGTTTAACCTTGTTGTGGTTTTGGGTTGTCTTATTTTACAATAGACCCTTCAATCGTTCTTTTAGAGTTGGTTTTGAGTCTATGAATTCCCTGAGTTGTTGTTTATCCATGAGTTGTGTATCTTTCCTTCGCATCTGAAAGTAAGTCTATCTGGGTAAAGAATTCTTGGTGAGGCCCGCAGTTCATTGAGTCTTTTCACAATATCCCACTGTTGTTTTTGGCCTTGGAGTGTTTCATCTGGAGAAGTCTGCTGTAAATCTCAGGGATGCTCCTTTGTATGTGATTTCCTTCTTTTGATCTTGCTGCTTTCAGTATTCTATCTGTCTATCGCTTTTTGTTATTTTAATAAGGATGTGTCTTGGAGTATTCTTATTGGGTTTCTTTTAACTGGTATCCTCCAACCTCCTGTATCTGGGAGCATGCTTTCTTCAATTCAAGCAACTTCTCAGCGATGATGGCTCTGACAGTTTCTTCTTTATCAGGGTTTTCTTCTTGCCCTTTTGGGACTCCAATGATGCATATGTTGTTCCTTTTGGCTTCATCCCAATTTTCTCTGGTAGTCTGTTCATTGATGTGAGTCTTTGCTCCATCTTCTGGTGTTGTCTACAGAATCTCTCAACCTCGTCTTCAAGATCACTAATACTTTCTTCAGTAGCTGTTACTCTGCTTTGGAGGCCTTCCACTGTGTTTTTCAGTTCACTTAACTCATTTTTAATATCTGTCATTTCTGCTTGTACTTTTGGTCTGAAATTTACTCAGTTCGGCTCACATGTCCTCCTGTATTTTATTGACTTTATATTCTATTCTTTCTTTTATTTCCTTGTGCATCTTTAACACTTCCTTCTGAAATTCCTTTTCAGAGAGGTTATATAGCTCATCGTTATTGCTTGACTTATCTGTATTGGCTTCTGTGCTGGAAGATTGATTTGAAATATAGATAGATAGATTCGAAACTCTACTAATGCTCCACTGTCCATCTTACTATATTTATAAAACATAAATTAAAAAATAAAATTATTCAATGCTTTTAATATGGTGGTCCTGGACCGTTTTACTTCAAGACTAATTTCCTTTCTGCCAGAAAGCTCATGCAGCTGCCTTGATTGCATTTTCATGAAGAATGAATTTAATTGCCACCCTTAAATTCTTTATCTTAGAACTTGTTTCAGTTTTCATTCAGAAACCATTATTAACAATACAAATAGTACTAGTGCTTATAGTCCACAATCTTCCTTCCACCAGTTCTCTACATTTCTTCCCAACACCTTCCATTCCAGTCTTGTAGCAAATTTAGCTGTTTAGGACAATTATTAGGATCATTTCATAGGCTTTATAAAAATCTCTTAATGTATTTGTGCACCATGTAAGAGAGATCATTGTCCTCACTTTGAATCACTTCACTCACCATGGTATCCTACAGTTCATTCCATAAACTGCAGGATTTCATATTTTCTTGCAATTAAGATGTAATCTACGGCATATATATACCGGTTTCTTTATCCGCATATCTGTTTGTTGGCATCTTGGTATTGCAAACAGTACTGCAAATAGGTTATAAATAGGACATCAAAAATAGGACCTATAAATGGGACATACAGGAATAGAAAAGCAAATACCTTTTCAAATGAACATTTTGGGGCTTTTGGATTTAACGCCAATAAGTAGCATTACTGTATTGAATGGAAGCTCCATTCTCAGAGTTTTGAGTTATCTCCACACTGTTTTCCAGAGGCTGAACAAAACGTCATCTTCATTATCAGTGAGTGACAGCTTTTTTATCTCCACATCCTCACCAACATTAATTATTTCTACTCCGGTGGGTGTCAACATCAGTGGTATGGAGACACCTCATGTCATTTGGATCTGAATTTCCCCAATAATAAGTAATAAAGAACACTTTTTTTAATCCATTAGCCACGTTTGAATTTGTCTTCCACAACTAGGAACCAACAGCCCAATCTGGAACTGAGCTTCTTGTAGTGCTTGGTCTGCTGTGTGGGACTTGATTCAGATATCATCTTCATCAATATTGTAATATTGCAATATTTCATCAATATTTCCCCGATCTATCTACTCAGCATGAACAAGTACTTCAAGAGAAGAAATGCATGAGCTGTACTTCTCTTGTGCTAGTCATTGCTTCTTTACTTGTAAGCATACCTATTAATTTGAATTAATCACTTGATCACTTGATCACTTGAATCCCGTTACTCATCGATTTGCTCGGCGGGCGCCAGTAACATTTCCATTGGACCCTATCACGTGCCAATGTGGCCCAATGGCATCTGGTTGATTCAGGAATATGAAGAGCCTCAAACGCCCACCTACAAGATGGTCAGACTTCCTTGTTAAGGCCCTGAAGGGAACGGTTTGAGGCTCTTCAATTTGAATTAATATGATTGAATAACATCCAAATGCATGTATATAAGTAATAATACATCCTTAATCCAAGAACTTTTTATTTTTTTAATCCCTTTCCTTACCTCTCAGTAGTTGTATGCTGTTTTTCATATTTCGAGTAGCTTAAGAATAGAGCTGCAGTCCCAAAATGAGTCACATCCAGTAGGATTGAACTTTTTGGCTCTGCCCCAAAGGGCTGCGTTTTTGAGATGTCCTATCTCCTGACCCAACCCACCACTCCCCACTCCCCACCCCACCACTACACACACAAACACACCCCAGACAGATTCCTGCTGAATGATTAGACTTTTCACATAACTCCTTTCTGAACTGCAGTCTCAGGACTTTTTTAAGCCCAAAAAGCACAGCACAACCACACCAACCCCAGGTTGGAGCAGCTGGTGTAGACACGAGCACCACCCACTGGGAGGGTTGCATCCATAGCTCTACCCATACAGCCGTACCCATGTTGACTGCTCGTAGCAAGCTCATTGCCTCAGCTTTGCCCTGAAGGGTCTGAATCTTCAGGTTTCAGCTGTTGGACAAGTCATAGGCTTGTAGTGGCAGGCAGTTCAGAATGAAAGAAAGTTCCTCCAATGTGGGGACACCACACTTAAGCACTAACCTAAGCTGGACAATATCCAGTGCAAAAAATATAAAATAGTTACATTTTGTGCCTGTACCTATCATTTCAGGAAGAGAAGAGGTATTGGCAGTATACAGCATGGATGGGGTACATGGCCTCTAGTTCAAAAAAAAAAAAGTCAAGGAATTAACTACAGTTGCTGAGTCATGGGGAGAGCATATATCCCAGAGGCACGCCTGCCTACCAAGTTTGGTGGTGACAACCTGAAAGTGGTGCTGACAAATGCAAAATTCCACTACCACCACTTCAGTTGCTGAGAATATCAGGCCAATGAACAGCATGATTGAATACAAGTGGTTATAGCACCCAGTCACTACATAAGTGTGGTGCACTATGATGCCACATCAACTGTAAGACCAGTGATTGTGAACCCTGAGTCAGAGCACGTGACAACTAGAGCTTGGCCTACACTCAAAAACTACAAATTCCAATGGCATGTGCTCATCAGTTAGAGACAAAAGCACCAGATTGATCTTACAAGCATTTAAGAAAGATTCACAAGCTAGAAGGCCATTGTTTCCCCAGATACATAACAGGTGAGCATTGTACCAATCTCTCTGCCTTTTAGAGGAGAACCCTGGCTCATCTTGGCTGAACACTGTCTCTGGTCCATACAGTGGAGATGCCCCAACTCCCCACCCCAGTGCCATTACTCCAGGGCCTGTTATAGAGCTGTTGTTTCATTTGATTATGTAATAAGTGAGCCAAGTGCCAACCTTTCTCTGTTTCCCATAAAAAGTGTGCTGACTCCTTATGCTCACCATTTCTTGTCACCAAAGAGGAAATTCCTCTCTCTGCATCTCATTACTGTCTTTCATAGACCTGTGCTAGCATTATTGTTTTTCCCCCAGATATTTAATAAGCAGGCTTAAATCAAACCTGTCCCTATACTATGGAGAAGTCCTTGGCTTAGTGTGTGTGCTAGATGCAGCAAGGAAATGGCCAAGGTTCCCACTTCAGGACTGTTTTGTCAAGATCTGTTACAGAAGCATGCTAATTAAAAGTTAACCCTAGAGTCAATGACCCATTTCTGCAAAAACTCACAAATGTAACTGTGAGTTTTTGTAGAAACAGCTTATTCATAGAGGTTATAGAGCCTTAAATTAAGGCTGAAAGAGAGACAGGGCCAATGAATTACCAAACAACTAGATAGAAACAAGAAAATCTGTTTGGATTTTCCTGTGGTAAGGAAAAAAGAACATTCCTCTGAATTCCTCAGAAACTTCCTGCATGGAGGGTAGGAGTTACCTTGGTTGGTTGATTAGAAAGAATCATCCACAAACTGCAGCAGACACAATTGCAAAGCTACATAGAATTCCACAAAGATAAGTGAGTGAAAATAGTATCCCAGAAGATTTGACTATTGAGAATCAGTTTTAGAGCGTCTTTGATAGCCTCTCCTTAGAGATGACATGTTTAAAATGTTTAATGAGCTCGAAGAAACAATGGTAAGTCCAAAAGAGCAGATAGTCAGAAGTGAGATATCTACAATCAGAAGTGACAGAACTAAAGATTTTGCTAGGTAAAATAGAAAACTCAGTGAAGGCCTTTGGAGCAAAGTAACAACTTTTTGATCACTTGACATCCCGTTATTCATCAATTTGCTCGAGCAGGTGCCAGTAACATTCAATTTGACCCTATCATGTGCCAGTGTAGCCCAATGGCATCTGCTTGCTCCAGGAATACAAAGAGCCTCAAACCATTCGTTCAGGGTCTTGGCGAAGAAATCTGACCATCTTGTAGGTGGACGGCCACATGATCTTTTGATGTCCCATGGGATCCAGTCAGTAACAGATCTACAGTAATGTAAGTAACAACAGATGAGAAAAAAAAATCAGTAAGTTCCAAGATGAGATGCAGGAAACAAAAGATGGAAGAAAAACAAAAGATGAAAGAGTCTTAGAATGAGTGAAGAGCAAACCAGAGAACTGGGGGATAAATTCCAAAGAAATAGAATAATAATCATGGGAGGCCCCATAAAAGAGGGAAGGCAGTTTCCATGAAGTTATTAAAGAAATCACGGGTGAGAAATTCCCAGATTTGAGGCATGCATCCACCCAGATTAAAGAGGCCCACAGGTCCCAGGCAAAAGTGACCCAAATAAAATCACTCTAATCACATCATTTCCAGAATTACAAAAGCCAAAGAAGAGAAATCGGTTGGGCTGCACTTGCTTGTGACAGGACTAATGGAGATGTTACTAGTGCCCACTCAAGCAAATCGATGAACAATGGGAAGTCAGTGATACAGACAGTGACAGTGAAAGAAGAGAAATAATGTTGAAAATAGTAAGATCAAAGAAGGAAATTACATGCAAACAAATATTTTCTTTAATATTTACAGATTTACCAAGTGAGTCTTTGTGGACCAGAATAAAATGGTGTGGGACATTTAAAAAACAAACAAAAAACCCAAAGATATGAAGACATCACTAAGAACTCCACCCAACTAGAGAATTATTCTGATTTGAAGGATTGATACAAAGCTTCATGGGCAAGCAGCAGCTCAGGGACTTTATAGCCTTGAAACAAACTTTGGATAAAGCATGGAAGGCGCTTCTTAACACAAGACAGACTCCACAAACTCATCTAACTTCTACAGAATGGGATTAAAAGAAAAACTCCTTCATATCAGTAATTTCACTCAATGTCAGTGACCTAAATGCACCAACGAAGAGACAAGGAGTAGTTGAATGGATCAGAAACCTAAACCCAAAATTTTTTTGCTTTTTTTTGGGGGGGTCACACCTGGCGATGCTCAGGGGTACTCCTGGCTCTGCACTCAGGAATTACTCCTGGCGGTGCTCGGGGACCATATGGGATGCCGGGGATCGAACCTGGGCCAGCGCAGGCCGGCCGTGTACAAGGCAAATGCCCTACCTGCTGGGCTATCGCTCCAGCCCCTAAATCCAATTTTCTACTGCCTATGAGAGACATATTTGAGTAGTCAGGGCAAATGCAAGCTTAAAGTCAAAGGTCGAAAATAACATTTTAAGCCACAATTCTGTTTAAAAGACCAGGGTGGCCACTTTTATACCTTACAATATAGAATTTAACTTTCTGGGATTTTTTTTTGTTATAAGGGAGAGTATAGTCATTTCTTAATATAAAGTTACATATATACATATATGCATATATAAAGTGAAGAACTCAAACTTATAAAAAATTATTAGGTTTATGAGGAATCATCAAAGTATTTAAAATAACTGCTAACAGATCTGAGGGAAGACATTAAAAGAAGCAGAGCAGAAGGTGGAAACTTCAACACCACTTTATCACCTCTGGATAGACTAAAGCTTGGAGGAAGAAATAGAAGAGATGGGCTTAGCAGACATTCACAGGGCTTTGGCTCTTCATCCCCAGAAGTTTGAATACACATTCTTCTTCTGTGTACTTGTTACATTCCCCCAAGACAGATCACATCCTGGGTTTCAACAAACACTATCAGAAAATCAAGAAGATGAAAATTATATCAAATATTCTTTCAGATCACAACACATTGAAAATAGAAGCTAATCACAAACAGAAATGATGAAATAACTCATATACTTGGAAATTAATCAATTCACTACTGAACAAGGGGATCAAAAAGGAAAACAGGAAATGAAAAGATTCCTGGAAATGGACAAAATGAAAACACGAGCTACCCAACATATGGGAAACAGTGTTAAGAGGCAAGTTCATAGCAAAACAAGTACTGATTAGAAAGTATGAGAAAGCGCAAATAAATAGCCTAATTGCATAGTCTAAGCAGCTAGAAAAGACCAAGAAACCCAAAGCAAGAAGAATGAAGAGAACAACAAAACTTAGAACAGAAATTAATAAAAATAGAAACTAAAAATAATTAAAAAGATTAATGAAATGAAGAGCTGGTTCTTTAAAAAAAATTAAATGGACAAAGCATGACTGGCAAAGAAAGCCCTAGTAAACCAAATCAGAAATGAAAGAGAATATGCCACAATAGATAATGTGAAATTCAAAGGATCATCAGGGATTAATTAAAAACCTTTATGCAACAAAAAGTGGAGAATCCAGAAGAAATTTGAGGCAAATATTACCTTTACACCAAAAGCATGCAGAGACATCATAAAGAAGGAAAACTATTGACCTGTGTCCCTGATGAACATAGATGCAAATATTCTCAACAAAATATTAGCAAATTTAAACCAACATAACATCAA
Source organism: Cryptotis parvus (assembly GCA_021461705.1). Taxonomy (NCBI): domain Eukaryota; kingdom Metazoa; phylum Chordata; class Mammalia; order Eulipotyphla; family Soricidae; genus Cryptotis; species Cryptotis parvus. The sequence continues at coordinate 14,930 of JAJIBD010034593.1, read as the reverse complement.
AAAGGTCATACACCATGACAAGTAGGAGTTATCCCTGGGATCACTGTATCACTGTCTTCCCGTTCATCATCGATTTGCTCGAGCGGGCACCAGTAACATCTCCATATGACCTGTCTCATGCAAGCAGAGCCCAAGGGCACCTGCTTGCTCCAGGAACATAAAGAGCCTCAAACCATTCCATCAGGTCATGGGAATAAGGTCTATAATTGTTACTGGTATCTGGCATATCAAATACGACACGGGTAGCTTGCCAGGCTCTGCCGTCTTGGGAATTCAACAATAAAAAAAAAAATAAATAAAACTGGGCTGGGGATAGGGCTCTTGCCTTGCGCATGGCTAACTCCAATTTGATCCCTGGCATCCCATATGGTTCTGGTTCCGTGAGTCTGGCTGGAAGTGATCCTTGATGACTTCCACTCAGGAGAAAGCCCTGAGGTCTGGTGGATGTGATCCCCAAACCAAGCCCCCAAAAGCAGACCATCTGAAATCTTAAATGAAGGGGTTGAAGTTACTGCCAGAGAGACTCCTGTCTGCAAGACACCCTCAGGGCAGCTGGAGGGAAAGAGCGGCCCCTTCTGAGTCCCCTGGAAATGGCGTAGCTGACAGTAGGAGTTTCCAGCTATACCAATGGAGACGCCGAGCCCGAGGGACATTGTGCAGGGCGCCCAACTCTCTATTGTCTTTGGTGTGTTTGTTTTGTTTTGGGACCACACCTGGGTGTGCTCAGAGCTTATTCCTGGCTCAACACTCAGGAATCCAGGGCAGTGCCATAGCCCAGCAGGTAGGGCGTTTGTCTTGACGTGGCCGGGCCCATGCTGGCCGGCGGCATCCCTTATGGTCCCCGAGCACCGCCAGGAGTAATTCCTGAGTGCAGAGCCAGGAGAAACCCTGAGCATTGCCGGTGTGACCCAAAAAGAAAAAAAAAATTTATTTTATCCCTGGGATAAAATAAAATATATAATAATAAATGCAAATAAATCCATGTAAATCACCATATCAATACAAGGAAAATAAAAATCTTATAATCAGGTTGATAAATACAGAGAAAACATTTGATACTATATAACACCCATTCATGATTTTTTATAAAACCACTCAACTAAATGGAGATTAAAATGGTAGTTAAAGGGAATTTCCTTAAGATTTTCATCTCTAACTGCTTAGAATTTACCACAAGCTCAAAGCTGAAAGCCTTCCCTTTAAGATCAGGCACAAAACAAGGTTGCCTACTCTCACCACAACTATTCAATATGCTACTGAGAATCCTTGCCATAGCAACTAGGCAAAAGGAAATATCAAGGGTATCCATATTAGATACCCTTATAGTATAGCGAGAGTATACTACCTGCATGACAGAGCCTAGCAAGCTACCAGTGTCGTATTTGATATGCCAAAACCCAGTAACAATTATAGACCTCATTCCCATGACCTGGGATGGTTTGAGGCTCTTCATGTTCCTGGAGCAAGCAGATGCCCTTGGGCTACACTATCACATGAAAGGACATATGGAGATAATACTGGTGCTCGCTTGAGCAAATCGATGAACAATGGGAAGACAAGTGATACAAGTGACAAGTGATCCATGTTAGAAAATAAGTAAAACCTACCAAGCTCAGAGAGTACTAGAAATAAGACTGATAGGTGGAAGACTGACAAAACACCAAGCCCCAGTTAGAGATTCTCTAGGCATAACCCAAGTGACTTGTCAGACACTTGATACAGCAGGCCTCAATTGCCATCATTCTTGAACACTTTCACAAAGTAAAAATCACATGTGCATAGAGGTGATTGAACAAGTATATTATGACAGGTCTGATTTATAAGATACCCTTCCCAGTAATCCAGATGAAAGTTGGTTTATTGACAGAAGTAGTCTTGTTAATGAAGGCTCTTAAGCTACGGATGCTGTTGTGAATCTGACCAGGATGGTGGAAGTGAAGGAAAGTTTCAGCTGTAGTTTCCACTGTCGTGCAGCAATTTCTGTCCAAAAAGGCAGGATTAGTTACTCTCACTGCCAATTGATTAAAGAACACGTAGAGAAAATAACTATACTGATTTTAAATACATATTTTTGCTTTGTTTTGTTTGTATTCTGGGGCCACAACCAGCAGTGCTCAGAGCTCAATCCTGGTTCTGCACTTTTGTATCACTTCTGGCAAGTTCCAGAGGCCAGATGGAGTGCCAGGAATCAAACCCAGGTTGACTATGAGGGGCAAGTGCCCTGCATGCTGTAGGGTCCTCCAGTCTCTGAATACGTTTTTTAGTCTTACATGCTCAAGCTGTTACATGGAAGGAAAGGGGCAATTGAACAGTTTAAAATAGTTCAGTAAAGCATAAAATACCTTAAAGCTATTGAAGCAGAGAAGGCCCCAAAGAAATAGCAGTATGGCAGGGACTATCACAAGGGTTCACTAAGATAATTATGTGAAACAAACAAGCAGATACGATAGCTAAGAATACTGCCCTTAATCATTATTCGATTATGAAACTATACCATCCAGAGAAAATTTCTATTAAGCTAGAACAGTACGAAAGGAGAGGAACAATGGGCATTACAACAAGGTTTTCAAAAGGGAACTAATAAATGCTTATTAAACAAGGGTAGCTACTCATGCTGTGAACCCAGGGAAGACTTGAAACTTCTCTTAAACCTAACATTAAAAGTTGGGGGATGGGTGCTGAAACATTGTGTGACCAAAACCCAAACATGAACATCTTTGAAGGGACTTTCCTCAAGATAGTTACAGCCATCTACCAAAAGCCCACAGCGAGCATCATTCTAAATGGGGAAAAGTTGAAAGCCTTCCCCCTGAGATCAGGGACAAGACAAGGTTGCCCACTCTTACCTCTTTTATTCAATATAGTACTGGAAGTACTTGCCATAGCAATCAGAGAAGAAAAGGACATCAAGGGCATCCAGATAGGCAAGGAAGAAGTCAAGCTATCATTATTTGCAGATGACATGATATTATACCTAGAGAACCCTAAACTCTCTACCAAAAAACTCCTAGAAACAATAGACGCCTATAGTAGAGTGGCAGGATACAAAATCAACACCCAAAAGTCGGTGGCTTTCCTATATACAAATAACGAAAGAGAAGAAAGGGATATTAAAGAAACAATTCCATTCACAATTGTGCCACAGAAAATCAAATACCTAGGAATCAACCTACCCAAGTGTGTAAAGGACCTGTACAAAGAAAACTACAAGACATTGCTCCAAGAGATAAAAGAGGACACAAGGAAATGGAAACATATTGCCTGCTCATGGATGGGGAGAATCAACATTGTCAAAATGGTAATACTCCCTAGAGCTCTGTACAGATTCAATGCAGTCCCTATAAGGATACCCATGACATTCTTCAAAGAAATTGACCAAACACTCCTAAAATTTGTATGGAACAATAAACCTCCAAGGATAGCTAAAGCAATCCTCGGGAAAAAAGAAGATGGGAGGCATCACCTTTCCCAACTTCAAACTGTACTACAAGGCAGTAGTAATTAAAACATGAACATCTTTGTAATTGTATATCTCATGGTGGTATAATAAAGTCTTATAGATAAATAAATAAATCAAATTGTATGTCAGTTACATTTTTTACAGGTGGCCAGTAAAAGCAGAAATTAACAATTTCTTTTACAGAAGACTCAATAACATACAAAAAGAAAGAACAAAACCTTATGCTACAACTATTGTTTTCTTGTACTCTTGAACACTGCCCTCCTGGCCTAGAGAAAGTTTTCTGCTCCAGGGCCTAAGGTTTGTCTTTTGTTTTGTTATTTTTTGCTTTTTGGGTCCCCTCTGGCAATGCTCAAAGGTTACTCCTGACTCTGCACTCAGGAATTGCTCCTGGCTTACTTGAGGATCATATGAGATGCCAGGAATTGAACCCAGGTCAACCATATACAAGACAAATGCACAACCCTCTGTACTATCACTCTTGCCCCAGGGCTAAGTTTTTTTAATTACTGTCTCTCTAATGTCTTCCAAATACTGAAATCCAGTAAACCATTGTCTAAGATCCATTGTACTAAGACAGCATGAGATTTCTTATGTAGGCAGTGTCTGTACCCTTCTGTCAGCATGAGGAAATTACAAAATACAGACCCATGTACTGGTCCATGTATTGCCCATGTATTGCTTAAATATTTAAGGGGGTGGGCTGGAGCAATAGTACAGTAGGTAGGGTATTTGCCTTGCATGCAACTTATCTAAGTTCAATCTCTGGCATTCCATATGGCCCCCTGAACACTGCCAGAAGTAATTCTTGAGGTCAGAGCTAGGAGAAACCTCTGAGCATCACTGGGTGTAACCTAAAATGCCTATATATATAGCATTTCTCATCCCTTATAATATATATATAATATATACAATATACAAAATATAATATATAATATATGATATACAATATACAATATATAAAATATAAAATATAATATAATAGATAATAATTAATATATAATATGTAATATGTAATATATAATATATAATATATAATACATAATAATGCATAACACAACTCCACCCAGCAGACCAGACTATCACAGCCAGGATCATTGACACCCACCCTGCAGCAGTTTTTTTCAATCCAGCCCAGGTATGCTGAACCAGAGAATCTCAGACATGGGACAGAGATGCTACTTGCTCTCCCTGTGTCCAACCGCTCATGAGGCGCCTGGGAGGCATGGCGGGTTCTAGCCCTGGCCTGCCACCCCAGCAGAGCCTCACAACAAGCCAGACAACACCCCCACTCCAGGGGGCCTGCCATTTTCCACATCGGACTTCCCTCTCGTCACAACTCCACCCAGCAGACCAGGCTATCACAGCCCGGCTGCTCGTTCAGCCGCTAGAGGCCACATGGTTCATCAATAAATGCTTTATTTAGAGGTGACTACAATACTATGCCACCATACGGCAAGCCTGGCAAGCTGCTCGTGTAGTATTTGATGTGCCAAATACCAGTAATTCCCATGACCTAATATAGTGGTTTGAGGCTCTTTATGTTCCTGGAGCAAGCAGATGCCTTTGGGTTCTCCTAGCATGAGACAGGACATATGGAGATATTACTGGTGCCTGCTCTAGCAAATAGATGATTAACAGGAAGATAGTGATAGTGATATAATATATAATATATACTATGTAATATATACTATATACTATATACTATATAATAATGTGTATTATATATAATATATATTATAAATATTAAAATATATATATGCGTGTTCGATATGCAAAACCAGTAACAAAAATGTTTATTTTCCTGACTCTGGAAGAGCCCTTAATACAGCAGCAGTAAGAAAGGCGAACAAGCAGTGCCTGATAAAATTTCACGGCCACTCTAGGCTGCCAAAACGAGGAAGGACTAAAATGACTGTCTGTACATTCAATGCACTTACACTGGCATCGGAAGCATATATTGAGGATCTGATGGTGCAACCGCAAAAAGATCAAATACGACATCATTGTTCTGACTGAGACGAGGAGGCGTCAGTCGCATCATGCTGTATTTGACACCAGAGAAGAATTGTTCCTTGGAACATGCGATGAAAAGAGGTGTCAGTGGCATTGATGTCCTTGTCAATAGGAACATGGCCGTCAACATTGATTCATTTGAGTGCCTAACAAACCGGATAGGATGATTACACTTGAAGAGATGTGGCTCACTGCCAGCAATTTCTATCTTCATTGTCTATGCACCAACATCCACATACAAGGAAGATGAAATTGAGAAAATTCTACATGGAACTGGAGTAGTTATATAAAAAAGATCACACCTTCTACAAGATCATAGTTGGTGACTTTTAATGCCAAGATAGGACCGAGAAGATCGGCTGAAGAACTCCACATCGGGACCCATGGCCTAGAATGGAATGAAAGGGTGAAAGACTATCTGACTATCTGAGTTCATCATGTCCACCAAGACCATTCATGGGAACTCACAGTTCCAGAAGGCTGAAGCAAAGCGTTGGACTTGGGAATCTAGTGGTGGACAGTTCCACAATGAAATTGATGACATCATCTTCAATCAATGGTTTTTCTGACCGATGTTGCTGTCTTCCCCAAATTCCAAACAGGATTGGACCACCGTCTCCTTCGTGCAAAATTCTACTTCCTGCAGCGGGGAGAAAAGGCTGCAAAGTTTAAGAAGAGAACTCCCAGAAAGACCACCAACTGGGAACTCTTTGGCTCCATTGCAGCAACATGGGAAGATACCATCATTGGCGACATCGATGAAGAATACAACCGACTGGTTCAGCACCTCCATGATTGCGAAGAATGCTGAGAGAGAGAAAGGGAACACAAAAGGGCGCCTGTCTTCAGAAACTCTTGAGTTCATTCACCAATGTGGCAAGGCGCGAGCCTCAGGAGACCAAATGCTAACGTCCAAGCTTGCTAAACAGTGCAGAGAAGTGATAAAGGAAGACCTCAAAGACAGAAGAGCAGAAATACTGGAAGGTATAACAGAAGCCGGGAAAAACATTTGCACCACCGCCTGTCCTTCACCAACTATAAGACCAAGATGACTGCCCTCCGGCTCCCTGATGGATCTATCACATCTTCCAGAAAGGCAATGGAGAAGATTATCCATGACTTCTACTCAGATCTCTTTGATAGCCACGTCCACCTACCCACATACTAAATTCCGCAGGATGGATATGTCGTTCCCAACGTTCTCCCTTCTGAAATCTGATGTGCCATTTAGTGGTAAAGAAAGGAACACCACCAGGCCCAGACAAAGTCAGACCCGAACACCTGAATAATCTGCCGTTAGTACAAATCAATACACTGGCTTGGCTCTTCACATGCTACCTGTCTGAATGCAAGGTGCCCTCCCAATGGAAAACCAGCAGGACTGTTCTACTGTTCAGGAAGGGAGATATCCACGACATTGGCAACTATCGCCCCATCTGCCTGTTGTCCGTCATCTACAAGCTGTTCTCTCGAGTCATCCTGAACAGGATTGGCAGAACATTAGATGAAGGACAACCATGCGAGCAAGCTGGCTTCCAGAAAGGATTCAGCACAATCGACCATATCCACACGGTGACCAAGCTCATTGAGGTTTGTAGGGAGTTCAAGATGCCACTCTGTCTCACATTCATTGATTTAAAGAAAGTCTTTGACTCTGTGGAGACCGAAGTGGTTATCGAAGCCCCTAGCCAAACAGGGTGTTCAAACCCAATACATCAAGATCTTTTGTGAGCTGTATTACGGATTCACCACCAGGATCTCACCATTCTACAAAAGTGATCATTGATGTCAAAGAGGGGTTCGACAGGGGTGCTACCATTTCACCAAAACTCTTCAGCGCCACCCTCGAGAACATCATGTGAAAATTAGAATGGGAAGGAATGGGAGTGAAGATAGACGGTCAGCAACTACACCACCTCCACTTCGCTGATGACATCGTTTTAATAACACCAAATATTAGCCAAGCGGCACAAATGATGGCTGACTTTGAGCGAGAATGTGGAAAGATAGGTCTACAGTTGAATCTCAACAAAAGTATGTTCATGAAAAATGAGCTAGTTCCAGAGGCCCCATTCACTTTCAATGGAACAAACATCTCTGAATGCAGCAGTTATGTGTACCTAGGTTGAGAAGTCAACATGCTGAATGACCTAAAACCTGAGCTGCGCGGGTGGAAGAGAGCGGCATGGATTGCCTCCAAAACCATCGAAGAAATAGCTAAAAAAGACAAAGAACCTCTGGCTCCAGGCACATCTCTTTTACTCCACCATTCTCCCTGCATTAACATATGCTTCAGAGACCTGGGCCCTACGAAAGCAGGATGAGAATGCTATTCAGGTCTCCCAAGGGGAATCGAAAGAGCTATGCTTGGAATATCACGCCTCACTCAAGTGAGAGAAGGAATCTGGAGTTTTGACCTCCTTCGCTGTTCCAGAGTCAGGGACGCTGTCTCATTTGCTAAGGCATCGAAAATCAGATGGGCTGGACATGTAATGCGATTTGGAGGGCGTTGTTGGACTAGAGCTTTTACCAACTGGATACCAAGGGATGTCAAAAGATCACGTGGTCGCCCACCTACAAGATGGTCAGACTTCTTCGTCAAGACCATGAGGGATGGTTTGATGCTCTTCGTATTCCTGAAGCACCCAGATGCCATTGGGCTACACTGGCACATGATAGGGTCAAATGGAAATGTTACTGGCGCCCGTGGAAATCGATGAACAATGGGATGTCTAATGATCTAGTGATCTAGTGAAACTAATTTTCAATCTTCCGGGGTTTCATATGCAAATCTTTCATACAATTCTCAAGAATCCACCAGCACAGGAAAATCAGCTTTAGTGTTAACAATATCAAGTTATTTTTATCTGTGTTGAAAAAACCATGTTGGGGCAACTTGGGAGAAAAACAATAAAAAAATGGTTAAAGGCAAGCATGCACCCTCCTCATTCTGGGGGTGGTAGCAAGCCCACCTGAGAAGTGTACATCTCTTCTCTCTCTCTCCTTCTCTCTCTGTTTCTCTCTCCATCATCCCCAAATAAAATTGTATTATTTCACTAGTTGTCATCTCCTTAAATTCTTTTCTGTGAGGGAAAAAACGCCTGGTCAAGATTTTCCTTTACTGCAAATATCAATTCCTCACTCAAGCCTGAGTTCAGGCTTCCCAGGTGGCTGGGATCATTGCACACATGGGGAGGTGTGGAATAAGTGGACACAGGCACAGCCCAATGGCTTCCTGATGGGGTTGTTGAAACTGCACTGTTATTTCTGTACCATGCAAGGCTCAGTTCAAAGTCTCCTAGATTTCATAGCCACTTCCCAGGTGACCCGGTGGGTAGAGAGGAGAGTGGGAGATTGTTGGGGATCAGCTGGGGTCCCCGACAGTATCAGGATATAAGTTCTCTTCTACCTCCAAGGGCGCTGGGGAATGGATGAAACTCAAGAGTTCGGCACAGTTCTAGAAAGGCTTTTAATAGTACAAAAGCTCTACCACTGCAATCTAATGCAAGGAAAGTACTCTAGCTCTGGTCAGAACTTAGACCGTACAAGAGAGCCCCAGTCTCCACCAAGAGAGGATCTCACCTAGAGTCCTACCCAAGCGAAAGGAGAAAAGCCAAGGGGCCTCAAGTCAGTCCCCTTATATACACCAAAGTAATCCTATCTATTACAGGGAGGGTCGTGTCAACAAAGAACCTAAACAGATTGTAGAATGGTGGAGCCACACCTATTATAGGTATAAAAAGGGTTATGCCAAAGACTAATTTCTTCCTCTGAGATTATTTCTTATATAAAACACTGGGGAGAGAGGGAGCTGGTATAAAGTAATACATGTTAATTTCATGGGCTTCATGTAATCTAGATGGTACCCACAAGGTCCTTCTATTTATTATCTGCACCAGGGTGATTCTGAGTATCTTGTTCTCTGTATACTGAAAGGTTCACACCTGACTGCTTGAGAGCAAACTAGTATGATCCTTCCTATATTCTTCCTATAGTCTCAGCGTAGCCAGGGTGGTAGTCTCCTGGTAAATTCTAACTGTCCCACGCTGGGTGCAGTGGGTATAAAGAGGAGCTGTGCCCAGTCTAGAAAACATAGAAGTCTTAGTAGATGTAAGTTATTCAGGGTCAAGGTGACTTCTGTAATTTCCATGTCCTCTAGCAGTGTTTACATAGAAAAGATATCTCATTAGAATGAACCTTGGCTTAACAACATGTAAGTAGATTAAGCTGTGAGTGGGTAAAGCAGCAAAGCTCCCAGACTAGCTAAACCTGTTATCCAACAGTAGATCTCACTCATCCCCACTTCACATAAGTCATCTGCAGCATCACCTTTTCCCAAAAGCCATTCTCTGCTATTTCCACTATGTGGAAGCCCATATGCTCTCTTGAACAGTTTTATATCTCTCTTTACCCTCAGATCTCTCTTTATCGAAATCTCTTTCAATAAAAACTTTTGCTTCACTAAATAAAATAATTTACACGGACAGAGCCTGGCAAGCTACCGTGTCGTATTTGATATGCCAGATACCAGTAACAATTATAGACCTTATTCCCATGACCTGATGAAATGGTTTGAGGTTCTTTATGTTCTTGGAGCAGGCAGGTGCCCTTGGGCTCTACTTGCATAAGACAGGTCATATGGAGATGTTACTGGTGCCCGCTCGAGCAAATCGGCGATGAACGGGAAGACAGTGATAAAATAATTCAGACATCTTTCTAAGACAATGCTCAAAAGTCAAATCAAAATGGATTAAAGACCTTGATATCACACCTAATACCATAGCTTATATTGAGCAAACCATAGAATATTTTTAAGCCATTTAGTCTATAGGTATTTTCAATGATTCAAAGCCATTTGTCAAGCAAATAGAAGCAAAGATAAACAAATACAACTACATTCACTGCACCATAGAGGAAATGATGAATATAGAAAAAGACAGCCCAGAGAACTCAGGTGCTTCTTTTGGAATCTCTGTGGATGCTGCTTCTACAACCTCATACTTCCAGAAGTCCCAGCAACCCGACCACATCCATATCTGCTGCCTTGCTAACTCGGCCCAGACCATAGATCTGGAAATGACTGCACTATGTGGCTACTAGACACCTCCTGAAGCAGCAAAAAAGCAATAAATTCTTAGACAAGGACTTACCAACCAATCTGATATAACAATGTTCACATAAATTTATTTTCTAGCTTTACTGATATTAATATTGAAACTTTGTTATCTGATCTACTTTAGTCCTAGAATTGTAACAAGAGTCGCTGCTTTTTATTATATTAAACAAAAAAGACATTCCATAAACTTAGAAGTAATATTTATCCACATATTTTATGATAAAACGTTATATCCAGGGTATATAGAGTACTGTTAGAACTTTACAAGGTGAAAAACAGCAAACCCTGGTAAAAGTGAGGAAGTGATAAAAAAAGAAACTTCTTCAAGGAAGAACAGCCAAAATATACATGAAAGAAAACTCTACAACACTTATCAGGGAGATGTAAATCAAAACAACAATGAGATACATCTCACACCAGTGAGAGTGGCACTCACCACAAATAACAAAATCAATGTGGATGCAGAGCTAAGGGACCCTCATCCGCTGCTGATTATTGGTTGGTCCAGCCTTGTTAGAAAACAAAATGAGCACTTTTCACAAAAGTAAGAATTGAGTTTCATAACTCTGCAATTCCACTTCTTTTAAAAAAATTTCTTTATTGGATAATCAAGCAATAGACCTTAAAAAGTGGTTCATGACCGGGTTTCAGTCATACAGTGTTCCAACACCCATCCCTCCACCAGTTCATTTCCCACAACCAATGTCCCCAGTTTCTCTCCCACCAAGCCCTCACAAACTGCCTCTATGTCAGACACTTTTCTTCTCTCTCTCTCTCTCTCTCTCTCTCTCTCTCTCTCTCTCTCTCTCTCTCTCACTCTCTCTCCTTTGTGCATTATGGTTTGTGATACAGATGCTGGAGAGTATATGCCTTTACCTATTTTTATCCCTTTACCTACTCATGTCTAGTCCAGTGTGACCATTTCCAACTATTATTGTAATACTGGTCCATTATCTATCTTACCTACCCTCTGCCTCCCCACATTTGTGGCAGATTCCAACCACTGATAAGTCCTCCTAGCCATTGTATTTACTTTGGATCTTAGTCTCATATTATTATAATTATGATTATTATGATTATTATTATTTTGCTTTTTTGGGTCACACCCAGCAATGCTCAAGGGTTACTCCCAGCTCTGTACTCAGGAATTAGTACTGGCGGTGCTTGGGGACCATATGGGATGCCAGAAAATTGAACCAAGGTTGGCCACATGTAAGGCAAGCGCCCTACCCGCTGAACTATCTCTCTGGCCCACATACTATTTTTTAATATACCATAAGTGATATATCTGTCCTTTCCCTTCTGACTCTACATGTTTATCTATTTATAGGCAAATTTCATGAGTTTGCTTTTCCTAATAGCTATGTAGTATTTCGGGTGCTCTACACGATCCACGATTATAGACCTCATTCCCATGACCTGATGGAATGGTTTGAGGCTCTTTATGTTCCTGGAGCAAGCAGGTGCCCTTGGGCTCTACTTGCATGAGACAGGTCATATGGAGATGTTACTGGTGCCCGCTCAAGCAAATCAAAGATAAACAGGAAGACAGTGATGTAGTATTCCATTGTGAAGATGTACCACAGTTTCTTTAACCAATCACATGTTGTTAGGCACTCAGGATGTTTCCAGATTCTCGCTATTGTGGATAGTGCTGCAATGATTATAGAAGTGCAGGTAGTATTTCTGCTGTGTATTTCTGGGCTCCCAGTGAATGGTATTCCTGGGTCAAAGGGAGCTCAATTTCTAGTTTTTTGGAGGAAGGCCCATATTGTTTTCCAAAAAGGCTGGACTAGTTGGCATTCCCATGAACAATGAATGAGAGTTCTTTTCTCTCCACATCTGCACCAGCACTAGTTGTGCTTGTTCTTTTGGATGTGGGCCAATCTCTATGATGTGAGAAGATATCTCACTGTTGTTTTGATTTGCATCTCTCTGATGCTAGTATATGGTGAAAGGTAAAAAGTGCTCAAACAGGCTAATGGTAAAAGCAAAAATGACCATACCTGTATCAGACCAAGTAGCACTCAATTTGAAGAAAAGAATAAGGACTCAATTTAAAGAAAATAGTAGAGATAGGAATGGACATTACTGATTAAAGGATCAGTAGAACAGGAGGACTTAGCTCTTATCAACATACATATATCAAGTAAAGGATAGCAGTGTTATGAAAAAACTTCTTACAAACTTGAGTTGACACATAAATAAGAGAAAAATAGTAGTGGAAATCTTTAACACACAACTATTGACATTCGACAGATCAACCAGAGCATCAATAAAGAACCATGACACTAAATGAAAAGTAATGGATTTAGGAGGCATATGCAGGACTTTTCCACCCAAGAAAACTGAATAAAATTTTTCCCTAGTGGAAAGAGAGACCCAAATAAATAGAATCAGTAATGAAAAGGGGGACATCATAACAGAAACAACAGAAATTCAAAAGATCATCAGAGATTACTTGAGAGACTTTATGCCATGAAACAAGAGAAGCTGGAAGTTAGCCAGAAGGAAAAGGACAGGTATAGAATGACCTCATTTATTTCTGGGATATATCTCTATCTCTATCTCTATCTCTATCTATCTCTATCTCTATCTCTATCTCTATCTCTATCTCTATCTCTATCTCTATCTCTATCTCTATCTCTATCTCTATCTCTAACTCTGTATCTATCTATCTATCTATCTATCTATCTATCTATCTATCTATCTATCTATCTATCTATCTATCTATCTATCTATCTATCTATCTATCTATCTATCTATCTATCTATCTATCTATCTATCTATCTATCTATCTATCTATCTATCTATCTATCTATCTATCTATCTATCTATCTATCTATCTATCTATCTATCTCTACCTACCTACCTACCTACCTACCTACCTACCTACCTACCTACCTACCTCCTATCTATCTATCTATCTATCTATCTATCTATCTATCTATCTATCTATCTAATCTAATCTAGTATGATACCAATATCCAAGGCCAGACAAAACATGGATCAGGAGGTCTTGTCAATAGTTGGAATAAACTGCTAGTGTGTCGGAGTCAGAGGTTATGTGGAGTCAGAGGGTTTAGGTAAGACAGAGAAGGGAACAGTGTGCTAATAATCGTTTGAAATGATTATACCAGCCTAGACCTGAGCATTGAATATAGGCAAAGGGATATACATGATAACCTATGAATGTATATATTTCAAGCCACAATGTGTAAGAGAAGGAAGAGAATGGGGAGAGAGAGAGAGAGTGAAGAGGCAAAAGTGCCTGCCATAGAGGCAGGCTGGAGTGGGAGAGGAATCAGGGGACATTGGTTGTGGGAATGGGCACTGGTGGAAGGATGGGTGCTGGAGCACTGTATGACTGAAATCCAAATATGAGAATCTTTGTATTTCTATATCTCATGGTGGTATAATAAAATAAAAACAATAAAATAAAATAAAAAAATAATGAAACAAAGAGATGAAAAAAGTGAGAGAATTTTATACTGAAGTAATATCTGTTCATAAGAACAGTAAGATTATTTCAGATATTTATACAACCAAAAATGCAAGTCTTGTGACCTCTTTGAGTCAAATTATTTTTCTCTCTCTACTGAAATAATATTGGTAAAAGTATCATTTTTATTTATTTAGATATTTTCTATATATAATTTTTCTTTATTCAACTAGTATCATATTTTCCACTGTTATGGAAATAGTTAATGTTGCACACATGTGCAAAAAGTAATAGATCTTATTGAAATTATTATCTGTAGAGTTAGCAACAATAATAACAATAACACTCTTCTTGGAATTCCTAAATATTACATAAAAATGTATTTTATTTTATTTTTTTAAGTATTTTATTATACCACCGTGAGATATACAAATAAAAAAGATATACAATTAAAAAGTTCATGTTTGGGTTTGGTCATACAGTGTTCCAGCACCCGTCCCTCCACCAGTGCCCATCTCCCACCACCAACGTCCCGGTTCCCTCCCCCTTCCCCAGCCCACCTCCATAGCAGGTTCTTTATTTCTTTCCTTTTTCTCTCTCTTTCTCTTTTCCTTCCCTTCCAGACTATGGATTACAGAACATACATTAAAAGGTTGTCATGTGTATCATTTTGCCTCTATTTAATGCTCAGTTCTAGGTTGGCATTAGTACCCTCGACAATTGTTAGCACCCTGTTCCAATAAAATGTATTTTAATGGTGTTTTATTATCAGCTAATTTCCTGTCATTATTCTAGGTCCTAGCTTTATGGTCCCAGTACCTTCAGGTATGACCGAGAGGCTTCTGGGTCCCACTGGGTGACTCTGGTGATATCAGGCCCTGATATTGAACTTTCTT
>JAJIBD010034592.1:0-26176 GCA_021461705.1 Cryptotis parvus | reverse complement strand
TCCCTTCTATATTACCTAACCTCTGACTCCAAAAAAACTTGTGGTAATTTCCACTTTCGGTAAGATCACCTGGTATATTTATGTCATGCAAATAAATGCAGTCATTCTATGTCTCTCTCTTTTCTTCTGACTAATTTCACTCAACATGATTCTTTCCATGTCCATCCATTTATAGGCAAATTTAATAACTTTATTTTTTCTAACAGCTGCATAGTATTCCATTGTGTAGATGTACCACAGTTTTTTTATCCAGTCATCAGTTCTCGGGCATACTGGTTGTTTCCAGGTTCTGGCTATTGTGAATAGTGCTGCTATGAAAATAAAAGTGCGGATTGTGTCTCGGGCTGGGTGTTTTTGGCTTCCCAGGGTATATTCCCAGGAGTGGTATGGCTGGGTCAAAAGGGAGCTCAATTTATAGTCTTTGGAGGAATGTTCATATTGTTTTCCAGAAAGGTTTACAAGCTGACATTCCCACCAACAATGTATGGGAGTTCCCTTTTCCCCACATCCACGCCAGCACTTGTTGCTTTTTACCCTTTTGGATATGGGCCAGTCTCTGTGGTATGAGGTGATATCTCATTGTTGTTTTGATTTGCATCTCTCTGATGATTAGAGATGATGAGCATTTTTTTCATATGCCTTTTGGTCATTCGAATTTCTTCCTTGTCAAAGTTTCTGTTCATCTCTTCTCCCCATTTTTCTAATGGAGTTGGCTGTTTTTTTCTTATATAGCTGTACCAGTGCCTGTTATATCCTGGATATTAACCCCTTATCAGATGGGTATTGGATGAATATTCTTTCCTGTTCTGTGGACTGTCTTTCTATCTTGTTCACTGTTTCTTTTTTGAGGTGCAGAAGCTCTTCAGTTTCATGTAGTCCCATATGTTTATATTTTCTTCTAGTTGCTTTGTTAATGGTGTTTCACCTTTGAAGATGTCTTTAGCTTCCATGTCGTGGAGGGTTTTTCCTATATTTTCTTCAACGTACTTTATGGATTCAGGTCTGATATTGAGATTTTTAATCCATTTTGATCTGATTTTTTGTGCAAGGTGTTAGACACAGGTCCAAATTCATTTATTTTCATGTAGCTGTCCAGGTTTCCCAGCACCACTTGTTGAAGAGGCTTTCCTTACTCCAGTTTGGACTCTTTGCACCTTTATCAAAGATTAACTGATCATGTCTTTGAGGGTGGGTGTCAGGAGAGTCAACTCTATTCCATAGGTCCACAGGTCTGTTTTTATACCAGTACCACGCTGTTTTAATTACTGCTGCTTTGTAGTACAGTTTGAGGTTGGGAAAGGTGATGCCCCCCATCTTCTTCTTCCCAAGGATTACTTTAGCTATCCGTGGGGGGTTTATTATTCCATATGAATGTCAGGAGTGCTTAGTCAATTTCTTTAAAGAATGTCTTGGGAATCCTTATAGGAACCACATTGAAACTGTACAAAGCTCTAGGGAGTATTACCATCTTGACAATGTTAATTCTCCCCATCCATGAGCAGGGAATGTTTTTCCATTTCCTCGTGTCGTCTTTTTATTTCTTGAAGCAGTGTCTTGTAGTTCTCTTTGTATAGGTCATTTACACATTTGGTTAAGCTGATTCCTAAGAATTTGATTTTCTGTGGCACAATTGTGAATGGAATCGATTTCTTAATATCCCTTTCTTCTCTCTTTCGTTATTTGTGTATAGGAAAGCCACCGACTTTTTGGGTATTGATTTTGTACCCTGCCACTCTACTATATATATCTATTATTTCTAAGAGTTTTTGGGTCAAGAGTTTAGGGTTCTCTAGTATAATATCATGTCACCTGCAAATAATCATAGCTTGATTTCTCCCTTGCCTATCTGGGTGCCTTTAATGTCCTTTTTCTTCTCTGATTGCTATGGCGGAGTACTTCCAGTACAATATTGAATAAAAGAGGTAATAGAGGGCAACCTTGTTGTGTTCCTGATCTTAAGGGGAAGGCTTTCAATTTTTCCAAATTGAGAATGATACTCGCTATGAGCTTTTGGTAGGCTTTGACTATCTTGAGGAAGCTTCCTTCAATTCCCATTTTCTGGAGGGTTTTAATCATGAATGGGTGCTGGATCTTGTCAAATGCTTTTTCTGCATTCACCAATAGGACCATATGGTTTTTATTTTTTCTCTTATTGATATGATGTATTATGTTGATTGATTTGCGAATGTTGAACCATCCTTGCATTCCCAGGATGAATCCTACTTGGTCATGATGTATGATCTTTTGATGAGTCTTTGGATTCTGTTTGCTAGTATTTTGCTGAAGATCTTAGCATCTGTGTTCATCAAGGAGATTGGTCTGTAATTTTTCTTCTTTTTTTGTTGTCTCTCCCTGCTTTGGGTACAGGGTGATATGCGCCTCGTAAAAGCTGTTTGGGAGTGTTTCTGTTTCTTCTCTTTCCTGGAAGAGCTTGAACAGGACTGGCAGTAGGTCCCTAATTAAAGGTTTGGTAGAATTCACTAGTGAACCCATCTGGACCTGGGCTTTTGTGTTTGGGCAGACTTTTATTTACTGTTTCAATATCCTCGATGGTGATAGGCTTTTTCAGGTATTGGAGGTCTTCTTGTTTCAATCGGGTAGGTTATAGGACATCAGGAATTTATCCATTTCTTCTAGGTTCTCATGTTTTGTGGCATACAGGTTCTCAAATTAACCTCTGATGATCTTTTGGATTTCTGTTTTTTCTGTTGTGATGTCACCATTTTCATTTCTGATTCTGTTTATTTGGGTTCTCTCTTTCCCTGTCCTTACAAGTCTTGCCAGTGGCTTGTCGATCTTGTTTAATTTTTTCAAAGAACCAGTTCTTGGTTTCATTAATCTTTTGGATTTTTTTTTTGGTTTCCAACTTGTTGATTTTCTCCCTAAGTTTTATTATTTCCTTCCTTCTGCCTGGGTTGGGCTCGATTTTTTGGTCTTTTTCTAATATTTTCAGCTTTGAGGTCAGGTTATTTTTTGTGGGCCCTTTCTTCTTTCCTGATGAATCCTTGCAGAGCTATGAACACAGCTTTTGTTGTGTCCCACAAGTTCTGATAGTTAGTATCGTCATTGTCATTTGTTTCTAGGATTTTTTTGGATTTCCTGTTTGATTTCTTCTATGACCCATTTGTTGTTCAGCAGTGAGCTGTTTAGTTTCCAGGTGTTTGGTTTAGCTCCCTGCTTCTGTATATGGTTAACTACTATTTTCAGTGCATTGTGATCTGAAAAGATAGTTGACACAATTTCAATCTTATTTTGTTGAGGTATGCTTTGTGGCTCAGTATATGGTCTATCTTGGAGTATGTTCTATGTGCACTGGGAAAAAAATCATATCAGCTTTTTTGGGATGAAAAGCCCTGTAATTATCAACCAGCTCTCTTTCTTCCATTTCTTCCTTCAGGTCCAGTATTTCCCTGGTGAGTTTCAGCCTTGTTGATCTATCCATAGTCGATAAGGCAGTGTTGACATCTCCGACTATTATTGTGCTACTGTTAATGTCTTTTTTTGAAGTCTATTAATAGTCGCTTTAAGTATTTTGCTGGCCCCTCGCTTGGCGCATATATTTTTAGTAGTGTGATTTCTTCCTGGTATACATACCCCTTAATTATTAAGAAATGGTTTTCATTGTCCCTTTTAACCTTTTTCAGCCTGAAATCTATATTGTCAATTACGAGTATGGCCACACACGCCTTTTTTGGAGGGTTTGTTTGCATGGAGAATGGTCTTCCAGCCTTTGACTTTGAGTCTGTGTTTGCTCTGGTTATTCAGATGTGTTTCTTGAAGGCAGCAGAATGTTGGATTCAGGTTCTTAATCCATTTTGCCACCCTTTGTCTCTTAATTGGTGCATTTAGACCGCTTGACGTTGAGAGAGAGTATTGTCATTGGATTTAGTGCCATCTTTCTGTTTAACCTTGTTGTGGTTTTGGGTTGTCTTATTTTACAATAGACCCTTCAATCGTTCTTTTAGAGTTGGTTTTGAGTCTATGAATTCCCTGAGTTGTTGTTTATCCATGAGTTGTGTATCTTTCCTTCGCATCTGAAAGTAAGTCTATCTGGGTAAAGAATTCTTGGTGAGGCCCGCAGTTCATTGAGTCTTTTCACAATATCCCACTGTTGTTTTTGGCCTTGGAGTGTTTCATCTGAGAAGTCTGCTGTAAATCTCAGGGATGCTCCTTTGTATGTGATTTCCTTCTTTGATCTTGCTGCTTTCAGTATTCTATCTGTCTATCGCTTTTTGTTATTTTAATAAGGATGTGTCTTGGAGTATTCTTATTGGGTTTCTTTTAACTGGTATCCTTCGAACCTCCTGTATCTGGGAGCATGCTTTCTTCAATTCAAGCAACTTCTCAGCGATGATGGCTCTGACAGTTTCTTCTTTATCAGGGTTTTCTTCTTGCCCTTTTGGGACTCCAATGATGCATATGTTGTTCCTTTTGGCTTCATCCCAATTTTCTCTGGTAGTCCGTTCATTGATGTGAGTCTTTGCTCCATCTTCTGGTGTTGTCTACAGAATCTCTCAACCTCGTCTTCAAGATCACTAATACTTTCTTCAGTAGCTGTTACTCTGCTTTGGAGGCCTTCCACTGTGTTTTTCAGTTCACTTAACTCATTTTTAATATCTGTCATTTCTGCTTGTACTTTGGTCTGAAATTTACTCAGTTCGGGCTCACATGTCCTCCTGTATTTTATTGACTTTATATTCTATTCTTTCTTTTATTTCCTTGTGCATCTTTAACACTTCCTTCTGAAATTCCTTTTCAGAGAGGTTATATAGCTCATCGTTATTGCTTGACTTATCTGTATTGGCTTCTGTGCTGGAAGATTGATTTGAAATATAGATAGATAGATTCGAAACTCTACTAATGCTCCACTGTCCATCTTACTATATTTATAAAACATAAATTAAAAAATAAAATTATTCAATGCTTTTAATATGGTGGTCCTGGACCGTTTTACTTCAAGACTAATTTCCTTTCTGCCAGAAAGCTCATGCAGCTGCCTTGATTGCATTTTCATGAAGAATGAATTTAATTGCCACCCTTAAATTCTTTATCTTAGAACTTGTTTCAGTTTTCATTCAGAAACCATTATTAACAATACAAATAGTACTAGTGCTTATAGTCCACAATCTTCCTTCCACCAGTTCTCTACATTTCTTCCCAACACCTTCCATTCCAGTCTTGTAGCAAATTTAGCTGTTTAGGACAATTATTAGGATCATTTCATAGGCTTTTATAAAATCTCTTAATGTATTTGTGCACCATGTAAGAGAGATCATTGTCCTCACTTTGAATCACTTCACTCACCATGGTATCCCACAGTTCATTCCATAAACTGCAGGATTTCATATTTTCTTGCAATTAAGATGTAATCTACGGCATATATATAGGGTTTCTTTATCCGCATATCTGTTTGTTGGCATCTTGGTATTGCAAACAGTACTGCAAATAGGTTATAAATAGGACATCAAAAATAGGACCTAAAAATGGGACATACAGGAATAGAAAAGCAAATACCTTTTCAAATGAACATTTTGGGGCTTTTGGATTTAACGCCAATAAGTAGCATTACTGTATTGAATGGAAGCTCCATTCTCAGAGTTTTGAGTTATCTCCACACTGTTTTCCAGAGGCTGAACAAAACGTCATCTTCATTATCAGTGAGTGACAGCTTCTTTATCTCCACATCCTCACCAACATTAATTATTTCTACTCCGGTGGGTGTCAACATCAGTGGTATGAGACACCTCATGTCATTTGGATCTGAATTTCCCCAATAATAAGTAATAAAGAACACTTTTTTTAATCCATTAGCCACGTTTGAATTTGTCTTCCACAACTAGGAACCAACAGCCCAATCTGGAACTGAGCTTCTTGTAGTGCTTGGTCTGCTGTGTGGGACTTGATTCAGATATCATCTTCATCAATATTGTAATATTGCAATATTTCATCAATATTTCCCGATCTATCTACTCAGCATGAACAAGTACTTCAAGAGAAGAAATGCATGAGCTGTACTTCTCTTGTGCTAGTCATTGCTTCTTTACTTGTAAGCATACCTATTAATTTGAATTAATATGATTGAATAACATCCAAATGCATGTATATAAGTAATAATACATCCTTAATCCAAGAACTTTTTTTTTTTAATCCCTTTTCCTTACCTCTCAGTAGTTGTATGCTGTTTTTCATATTTTCGAGTAGCTTAAGAATAGAGCTGCAGTCCCAAAATGAGTCACATCCAGTAGGATTGAACTTTTTGGCTCTGCCCCCAAAGGGGCTGCGTTTTGAGATGTCCTATCTCCTGACCCAACCCACCACCTCCCCACTCCCCACCCCACCACTACACACACAAACACACCCCAGACAGATTCCTGCTGAATGATTAGACTTTTCACATAACTCCTTTCTGAACTGCAGTCTCAGGACTTTTTTAAGCCCAAAAAGCACAGCACAACCACACCAACCCCAGGTTGGAGCAGCTGGTGTAGACACGAGCACCACCCACTGGGAGGGTTGCATCCATAGCTCTGCCCATACAGTCGTACCCATGTTGACTGCTCGTAGCAAGCTCATTGCCTCAGCTTTTGACCCCTGAAGGGTCTGAATCTTCAGGTTTCAGCTGTTGGACAAGTCATAGGCTTGTAGTGGCAGGCAGTTCAGAATGAAAGAAAGTTCCTCCAATGTGGGGACACCACACTTAAGCACTAACCTAAGCTGGACAATATCCAGTGCAAAAAATATAAAATAGTTACATTTTGTGCCTGTACCTATCATTTCAGGAAGAGAAGAGGTATTGGCAGTATACAGCATGGATGGGGTACATGGCCTCTAGTTCAAAAAATAAAAGTCAAGGAATTAACTACAGTTGCTGAGTCATGGGGGAGAGCATATATCCCAGAGGCACGCCTGCCTACCAAGTTTGGTGGTGACAACCTGAAAGTGGTGCTGACAAATGCAAAATTCCACTACCACCACTTCAGTTGCTGAGAATATCAGGCCAATGAACAGCATGATTGAATACAAGTGGTTATAGCACCCAGTCACTACATAAGTGTGGTGCACTATGATGCCACATCAACTGTAAGACCAGTGATTGTGAACCCTGAGTCAGAGCACGTGACAACTAGAGCTTGGCCTACACTCAAAAACTACAAATTCCAATGGCATGTGCTCATCAGTTAGAGACAAAGGCACCAGATTGATCTTACAAGCATTTAAGAAAGATTCACAAGCTAGAAGGCCATTGTTTTCCCCAGATACATAACAGGTGAGCATTGTACCAATCTCTCTGCCTTTTAGAGGAGAACCCTGGCTCATCTTGGCTGAACACTGTCTCTGGTCCATACAGTGGAGATGCCCCAACTCCCCCACCCCAGTGCCATTACTCCAGGGCCTGTTATAGAGCTGTTGTTTCATCTGATTATGTAATAAGTGAGCCAAGTGCCAACCTTTCTCTGTTTCCCATAAAAAGTGTGCTGACTCCTTATGCTCACCATTTCTTGTCACCAAAGAGGAAATTCCTCTCTCTGCATCTCATTACTGTCTTTCATAGACCTGTGCTAGCATTATTGTTTTTCCCCAGATATTTAATAAGCAGGCTTAAATCAAACCTGTCCCTATACTATGGAGAAGTCCTTGGCTTAGTGTGTGTGCTAGATGCAGCAAGGAAATGGCCAAGGTTCCCACTTCAGGACTGTTTTGTCAAGATCTGTTACAGAAGCATGCTAATTAAAAGTTAACCCTAGAGTCAATGACCCATTTCTGCAAAAACTCACAAATGTAACTGTGAGTTTTTTGTAGAAACAGCTTATTCATAGAGGTTATAGAGCCTTAAATTAAGGCTGAAAGAGAGAGCAGGGCCAATGAATTACCAAACAACTAGATAGAAACAAGAAAAATCTGTTTGGATTTTCCTGTGGTAAGAAAAAAAAGAACATTCCTCTGAATTCCTCAGAAACTTCCCTGCATGGAGGGTAGAGTTACCTTGGTTGGTTGATTAGAAAGAATCATCCACAAACTGCAGCAGACACAATTGCAAAGCTACATAGAATTCCACAAAAGATAAGTGAGTGAAAATAGTATCCCAGAAGATTTGACTATTGAGAATCAGTTTTAGAGCGTCTTAGATAGCCTCTCCTTAGAGATGACATGTTTAAAATGTTTAATGAGCTCGAAGAAACAATGGTAAGTCCAAAAGAGCAGATAGTCAGAAGTGAGATATCTACAATCAGAAGTGACAGAACTAAAGATTTTGCTAGGTAAAATAGAAAAACTCAGTGAAGGCCTTTGGAGCAAAGTAACAACTTTTTTGATCACTTGACATCCCGTTATTCATCAATTTGCTCGAGCAGGTGCCAGTAACATTCAATTTGACCCTATCATGTGCCAGTGTAGCCCAATGGCATCTGCTTGCTCCAGGAATACAAAGAGCCTCAAACCATTCGTTCAGGGTCTTGACGAAGAAATCTGACCATCTTGTAGGTGGACGGCCACATGATCTTTTGATGTCCCATGGGATCCAGTCAGTAACAGATCTACAGTAATGTAAGTAACAACAGATGAGAAAAAAAATCAGTAAGTTCCAAGATGAGATGCAGGAAACAAAAGATGGAAGAAAAACAAAAGATGAAAGAGTCTTAGAATGAGTGAAGAGCAAAACCAGAGAACTGGGGATAAATTCCAAAGAAATAGAATAATAATCATGGGAGGCCCCATAAAAGAGGAAGGCAGTTTCCATGAAGTTATTAAAGAAATCACGGGTGAGAAATTCCCAGAGTTGAGGGGCATGCATCCACCCAGATTAAAGAGGCCTACAGGTCCCAGGCAAAAGTGACCCAAATAAAATCACTCCAATCACATCATTTCCAGAATTACAAAAGCCAAAGAAGAGAAATCGGTTGGGCTGCACTTGCTTGTGACAGGACTAATGGAGATGTTACTAGTGCCCACTCAAGCAAATCGATGAACAATGGGAAGTCAGTGATACAGACAGTGACAGTGAAAGAAGAGAAATAATGTTGAAAAAAGATCAAAGAAGGAAATTACATGCAAACAAATATTTTCTTTAATATTTACAGATTTACCAAGTGAGTCTTTGTGGACCAGAATAAAATGGTGTGGGACATTTAAAAAACAAACAAAAAAACCCAAAGATATGAAGACATCACTAAGAACTCCACCCAACTAGAGAATTATTCTGATTTGAAGGATTGATACAAAGCTTCATGGGCAAGCAGCAGCTCAGGGACTTTATAGCCTTGAAACAAACTTTGGATAAAGCATGGAAGGCGCTTCCTAACACAAGACAGACTCCACAAACTCATCTAACTTCTACAGAATGGGATTAAAAGAAAAACTCCTTCATATCAGTAATTTCACTCAATGTCAGTGACCTAAATGCACCAACGAAGAGACAAGGAGTTGTTGAATGGATCAGAAACCTAAACCCAAAATTTTTTTTGCTTTTTTTTGGGGGTCACACCTGGCGATGCTCAGGGGTACTCCTGGCTCTGCACTCAGGAATTACTCTTGGCGGTGCTCGGGGACCATATGGGATGCCGGGATCGAACCTGGGCCAGCGCAGGCCGGCCGTGCAAGGCAAATGTTCTACCTGCTGGGCTACCGCCCCCAGCCCCTAAATCCAATTTTCTACTGCCTATGAGAGACATATTTGAGTAGTCAGGGCAAATGCAAGCTTAAAGTCAAAGGTCGAAAATAACATTTTAAGCCACAATTCTGTTTAAAAGACCAGGGTGGCCACTTTTATACCTTACAATATAGAATTTAACTTTCTGGGATTTTTTTGTTATAAGGGAGAGGTATAGTCATTTCTTAATATAAAGTTACATATATACATATATGCATATATAAAGTGAAGAACTCAAACTTATAAAAAATTATTAGGTTTATGAGGAATCATCAAAGTATTTAAAATAACTGCTAACAGATCTGAGGGAAGACATTAAAAGAAGCAGAGCAGAAGGTGGAAACTTCAACACCACTTTATCACCTCTGGATAGACTAAAGCTTGGAGGAAGAAATAGAAGAGATGGAAAGGGCTTAGCAGACATTCACAGGGCTTTGGCTCTTCATCCCCAGAAGTTTGAATACACATTCTTCTTCTCTGTGTACTTGTTAGCATTCCCCCAAGACAGATCACATCCTGGGTTTCAACAAACACTATCAGAAAATCAAGAAGATGAAAATTATATCAAATATTCTCTCAGATCACAACACATTGAAAATAGAAGCTAATCACAAACAGAAATGATGAAATAACTCATATACTTGGAAATTAATCAATTCACTACTGAACAAGGGGATCAAAAAAGGAAAACAGGAAATAAAAAGATTCCTGGAAATGGACAAAATGAAAACACGAGCTACCCAACATATGGGAAACAGTGTTAAGAGGCAAGTTCATAGCAAAACAAGTACTGATTAGAAAGTATGAGAAAGCGCAAATAAATAGCCTAATTGCATAGTCTAAGCAGCTAGAAAAGACCAAGAAAC
The DNA here is from genome assembly GCA_021461705.1 of Cryptotis parvus. NCBI lineage: Eukaryota > Metazoa > Chordata > Mammalia > Eulipotyphla > Soricidae > Cryptotis > Cryptotis parvus. The sequence continues at coordinate 15,664 of JAJIBD010034592.1, read as the reverse complement.
CCAAAGCAAGAAGAATGAAGAGAACAACAAAACTTAGAACAGAAATTAATAAAAATAGAAACTAAAAATAATTAAAAAGATTAATGAAATGAAGAGCTGGTTCTTTAAAAAAAATTAAATGGACAAAGCATGACTGGCAAAGAAAGCCCTAGTAAAACCAAATCAGAAATGAAAGAGAATATGCCACAATAGATAATGTGAAATTCAAAGGATCATCAGGGATTAATTAAAAAACCTTTATGCAACAAAAGTGGAGAATCCAGAAGAAATTTGAGGCAAATATTACCTTTACACCAAAAGCATGCAGAGACATCATAAAGAAGGAAAACTATTGACCTGTGTCCCTGATGAACATAGATGCAAATATTCTCAACAAAATATTAGCAAATTTAATACCAACATAACATCAAAAAGGTCATACACCATGACAAGTAGGAGTTATCCCTGGGATCACTGTACTCCACTGTCTTCCCTGTCATCATCTGATTTGCTCAGAAGCGGGCACCAGTAACATCTCCATATGATTGTCTCATGCAAGCAGAGCCCAAGGGCACCTGCTGCTCCAGGAACATAAAGAGCCCTCAAACCATTCCATCAGGTCATCGGGAATAAGGTCTATAATTGTTACTGGTATCTGGCATATCAAATACGACACGGGTTAGCTGCCGAGGCTCTGCCGTATGGAATTCAACAATAAAAAAATAAATAAAACTGGGCTGGGGATAGGGGGCTCTTGCCTTGCGCATGGCTAACTCCAATTTGATCCCTGGCATCCCATATGGTTCTGGTTCCGCGAGTCTGGCTGGGAAGCATCCTTGATGACTTCCCTCAGGAGGAAGCCCCGAGGTCTGGGTGGATGTGATCCCCAAACCCAAGCCCCCAAAAGCAGACCATCTGAAAATCTTAAATGAAGGGGTTGAAGTTACTGCCAGAGAGACTCCCTGTCTGCAAGACACCCTCAGGGCAGCTGGAGGGAAAGGAGCGGCCCCTTCTGAGTCCCCTGGAAATGACGTAGCTGACAGTAGGGAGTTTCCCAGCTATACCAATGGAGACGCCGAGCCCGAGAGGGACATTGCGCAGGCGTCCAACTTCTCTATTGTCTTTGGTGTGTTTGTTTTTGTTTTGGGGGACCACACCTGGGTGTGCCTCAAAGAGCTTATTCCTGGCTCAACACTCAGGAATCCAGGGCAGAGATCCACAGCCCAGCTGGTAGGGCGTTTGTCTTGCCGTGGCCGGGCCCATGCTGGCCCGGGCGGCCTCCCTCATGGTCCCCGGCACCGCCAGGGGAGTAATTCCTGAGTGCAGAGCCAGGAGAAAAACCCTGAGCATTGCCGGGTGTGACCCAAAAAGAAAAAAAAATTTATTTTATCCCTGGGATAAAATAAAATATATAATAATAAATGCAAATAAATCCATGTAAATCACCATAGCAATACAAGGAAAATAAAAAATCTTATAATCAGGTTGATAAATACAGAGAAAACATTTGATACTATATAACACCCATTCATGATTTTTTTTATAAAACCACCAACTAAATGGAGATTAAAATGGTAGTTAAAGGGAATTTCCTAAGATTTTCATCTCTAACTGCTTAGAATTTACCACAAGCTCAAAGCTGAAAGCCTTCCTTTAAGATCAGGCACAAAACAAGGTTGCCTACTCTCACCACAACTATTCAATATGCTACAGAGAATCCTCGCCATAGCAACTAGGCAAAAGGAAATATCAAGGGTATCCATATTAGATACCCTTATAGTATAGCGGAGGATACTACCTGCATGACAGAGCCTAGCAAGCTACCAGTGTCGTATTTGATATGCCAAAACCCAGTAACAATTATAGACCTCATTCCCATGACCTGGGATGGTTTGAGGCTCCTCATGTTCCTGGAGCAAGCAGATGCCCTTGGGCTACACTATCACATGAAAGGACATATGGAGATAATACTGGTGCTCGCTTGAGCAAATCGATGAACAATGGGAAGACAAGTGATACAAGTGACAAGTGATCCATGTTAGAAAATAAGTTAAAACCTACCAAGCTCAGAGAGGTACTAGAAATAAGACTGATAGGTGGAAGACTGACAAAACACTAAGCCCCAGTTAGAGATTCTCTAGGCATAACCCAAGTGACTTGTCAGACACTTGATACAGCAGGCCTCAATTCGCCATCATTCTTGAACACTTTCACAAAGTAAAAATCACATGTGCATAGAGGTGATTGAACAAGTATATTATGACAGGTCTGATTTATAAGATACCCCCTTCCCAGTAATCCAGATGAAAGTTGGTTATTGACAGAAGTAGTCTTGTTAATGAAGGCTCTTAAGCTACGGATGCTGTTGTGAATCTGACCAGGATGGTGGAAGTGAAGGAAAGTTTCAGCTGTAGTTTCCACTGTCGTGCAGCAATTTCTGTCCAAAAGGCAGGATTAGTTACTCTCACTGCCAATTGATTAAAGAACACGTAGAGAAAATAACTATACTGATTTTAAATACATATTTTTGCTTTGTTTTGTTTGTATTCTGGGGCCACAACCAGCAGTGCTCAGAGCTCAATCCTGGTTCTGCACTTTTGTATCACTTCTGGCAAGTTCCAGAGGCCAGATGGAGTGCCAGGAATCAAACCCAGGTTGACTATGAGGGGCAAGTGCCCTGCATGCTGTAGGGTCCTCCAGTCTCTGAATACGTTTTTTTTAGTCTTACATGCTCAAGCTGTTACATGGAAGGAAAGGGGCAATTGAACAGTTTAAAATAGTTCAGTAAAGCATAAAATACCTTAAAGCTATTGAAGCAGAGAAGGCCCCCAAAGAAATAGCAGTATGGCAGGGACTATCACAAGGGTTCACTAAGATAATTATGTGAAACAAACAAGCAGATACGATAGCTAAGAATACTGCCCTTAATCATTATTCGATTATGAAACTATACCATCCAGAGAAAATTTCTATTAAGCTAGAACAGTACGAAAGGAGAGGAACAATGGGCATTACAACAAGGTTTTCAAAAGGGAACTAATAAATGCTTATTAAACAAGGGTAGCTACTCATGCTGTGAACCCAGGGAAGACTTGAAACTCTCTCTTAAACCCTAACATTAAAAGTTGGGGGATGGGTGCTGAAACATTGTGTGACCAAAACCCAAACATGAACATCTTTGAAGGGACTTTCCTCAAGATAGTTACAGCCATCTACCAAAAGCCCACAGCGAGCATCATTCTAAATGGGGAAAAGTTGAAAGCCTTCCCCTGAGATCAGGGACAAGACAAGGTTGCCCACTCTTACCTCTTTTTATTCAATATAGTACTGGAAGTACTTGCCATAGCAATCAGAGAAGAAAAGGACATCAAGGGCATCCAGATAGGCAAGGAAGAAGTCAAGCTATCATTATTTGCAGATGACATGATATTATACCTAGAGAACCCTAAACTCTCTACCAAAAAACTCCTAGAAACAATAGACGCCTATAGTAGAGTGGCAGGATACAAAATCAACACCCAAAAAGTCGGTGGCTTTCCTATATACAAATAACGAAAGAGAAGAAAGGGATATTAAAGAAACAATTCCATTCACAATTGTGCCACAGAAAATCAAATACCTAGGAATCAACCTACCCAAGTGTGTAAAGGACCTGTAAAAAAAAAACTACAAGACATTGCTCCAAGAGATAAAAGAGGACACAAGGAAATGGAAACATATTGCCTGCTCATGGATGGGGAGAATCAACATTGTCAAAATGGTAATACTCCCTAGAGCTCTGTACAGATTCAATGCAGTCCCTATAAGGATACCCATGACATTCTTCAAAGAAATTGACCAAACACTCCTAAAATTTGTATGGAACAATAAACTCCAAGGATAGCTAAAGCAATCCTCGGAAAAAGAAGATGGGAGGCATCACCTTTCCCAACTTCAAACTGTACTACAAGGCAGTAGTAATTAAAACATGAACATCTTTGTAATTGTATATCTCATGGTGGTATAATAAAGTCTTATAGATAAATAAATAAATCAAATTGTATGTCAGTTACATTTTTTACAGGTGGCCAGTAAAAGCAGAAATTAACAATTTCTTTTTACAGAAGACTCAATAACATACAAAAAGAAAAAGAACAAAACCTTATGCTACAGCTATTGTTTTCTTGTACTCTTGAACACTGCCCTCCCGGCCTAGAGAAAGTTTTCTGCTCCAGGGCCTAAGGTTTGTCTTTTTGTTTTGTTATTTTTTGCTTTTGGGTCCCCCTCTGGCAATGCTCAAAGGTTACTCCTGACTCTGCACTCAGGAATTGCTCCTGGCTTACTTGAGGATCATATGAGATGCCAGGAATTGAACCCAGGTCAACCATATGCAAGACAAATGCACAACCCTCTGTACTATCACTCTTGCCCCAGGGCTAAGTTTTTTTAATTACTGTCTCTCTAATGTCTTCCAAATACTGAAATCCAGTAAAACCATTGTCTAAGATCCATTGTACTAAGACAGCATGAGATTTCTTATGTAGGCAGTGTCTGTACCCTTCTGTCAGCATGAGGAAATTACAAAATACAGACCCATGTACTGGTCCATGTATTGCCCATGTATTGCTTAAATATTTAAGGGGGTGGGCTGGAGCAATAGTACAGTAGGTAGGGTATTTGCCTTGCATGCAACTTATCTAAGTTCAATCTCTGGCATTCCATATGGCCCCCTGAACACTGCCAGAAGTAATTTTGAGGTCAGAGCTAGGAGAAACCTCTGAGCATCACTGGGTGTAACCTAAAATGCCTATATATATAGCATTTCTCATCCCCATATAATATATATGTAATATATACAATATACAAAATATAATATATAATATATGATATACAATATACAATATATAAAATATAAAAATAATATAATAGATAATAATTAATATATAATATAATATGTAATATATAATATATAATATATAATACATAATAATGCATAACACAACTCCACCCAGCAGACCAGACTATCACAGCCAGGATCATTGACACCCACCCTGCAGCAGTTTTTTCAATCCAGCCCAGGTATGCTGAACCAGAGAATCTCAGGACATGGGACAGAGATGCTACTTGCTCTCCCTGTGTCCAACCGCTCATGAGGCGCCTGGGAGGCATGGCGGGTTCCTAGCCCTGGCCTGCCACCCCAGCAGAGCCTCACAACAAGCCAGACAACACCCCCCCACTCCAGGGGGCCTGCCATTTTCCACATCCGGACTTCCTCTCGTCACAACTCCACCCAGCAGACCAGGCTATCACAGCCCGGCTGCTCGCTCAGCCGCTTAGAGGCCACATGGTTCATCAATAAATGCTTTATTTAGAGGTGACTACAATACTATGCCACCCGCACGGCAAGCCTGGCAAGCTGCTCGTAGTATTTGATGTGCCAAATACCAGTAATTCCCATGACCTAATATAGTGGTTTGAGGCTCTTTATGTTCCTGGAGCAAGCAGATGCCTTTGGGTTCTCCTAGCATGAGACAGGACATATGGAGATATTACTGGTGCCTGCTCTAGCAAATAGATGATTAACAGGAAGATAGTGATAGTGATATAATATATAATATATACTATGTAATATATACTATATACTATATACATAATGTGTATTATATATAATATATATTATAAATATTAAAATATATATATGCGTGTTCGATATGCAAAACCAGTAACAAAAATGTTTATTTTCCTGACTCTGGAAGAGCCCTTAATACAGCAGCAGTAAGAAAGGCGAACAAGCAGTGCCTGATAAAATTTCACGGCCACTCTAGGCTGCCAAAACGAGGAAGGACTAAAATGACTGTCTGTACATTCAATGCACTTACACTGGCATCGGAAGCATATATTGAGGATCTGATGGTGCAACCGCAAAAGATCAAGTACGACATCATTGTTCTGACTGAGACGAGGGAGGCGCCAGTCGCATCATGCTGTATTTGACACCAGAGAAGAATTGTTCCTTGGAACATGCGATGAAAGAGGTGTCGGTGGCATTGATGTCCTTGTCAATAGGAACATGGCCGCTCAACATTGATTCATTTGAGTGCCTAACAAACCGGATAGGATGATTACACTTGAAGAGATGTGGCTCACTGCCAGCAATTTCTATCTTCATTGTCTATGCACCAACATCCACATACAAGGAAGATGAAATTGAGAAATTCTACATGGAACTGGAGTAGTTATATAAAAAAAGATCACACCTTCTACAAGATCATAGTTGGTGACTTTAATGCCAAGATAGGACCGAAAAAGATCGGCTGAAGAACTCCACATCGGGACCCATGGCCTAGAATGGAATGAAAAGGGTGAAAGACTATCTGACTATCTGAGTTCATCATGTCCACCAAGACCATTCATGAGAACTCACAGTTCCAGAAGGCTGAAGCAAAACGTTGGACTTGGGAATCTAGTGGTGGACAGTTCCACAATGAAATTGATGACATCATCTTCAATCAATGGTTTTTCTGACCGATGTTGCTGTCTTCCCCCCAAATTCCAAACCGGATTGGACCACCGTCTTCTTCGGGCAAAATTCTACTTCCTGCAACGGGGAGAAAAGGCTGCAAAGTTTAAGAAGAGAACTCCCAGAAAGACCACCAACTGGGAACTCTTTGGCACCATTGCAACAACATGGGAAGATACCACCATTGGACGACATCGATGAAGAATACAACCGACTGGTTCAGCACATCCATGATTGCGCCAAGAATGCTGGAGAGAGAGAAAGGCACAAAAGGACGCCTGTCTTCATGAACTCTTGAGTTCATTCACCAATGTGGCAAGGCGCGAGCCTCAGGAGACCAAATGCTAACGTCCAAGCTTGCTAAACAGTGCAGAGAAGTGATAAAAGAAGACCTCAAAGACAGAAGAGCAGAAATACTGGAAAGTATAACAGAAGCCGGGAAAAACATTCGCACCACCCGCCTGTCCTTCACCAACTATAAGACCAAGATGACTGCCCTCCGACTCCCTGATGGATCTATCACATCTTCCAGAAAGGCAATGGAGAAGATTATCCATGACTTCTACTCAGATCTCTTTGATAACCACGTCCACCTACCCACATACTAAATTCCGCAGGATGGATATGTCGTTCCCAAAGTTCCCCCTTCTGAAATCTGATGTGCCATTTAGTGGTAAAAAGAAAGGAACACCACCAGGCCCAGACAAAGTCAGACCCGAACACCTGAATAATCTGCCGTTAGTACAAATCAATACACTGGCTTGGCTCTTCACAGGCTACCTGTCTGAATGCAAGGTGCCCTCCCAGTGGAAAACCAGCAGGACTGTTCTACAGCTCAGGAAGGGAGATATCCACGACATTGGCAACTATCGCCCCATCTGCCTGTTGTCCGTCATCTACAGCTGTTCTCTCGAGTCATCCTGAACAGGATTGGGAGAACATTAGATGAAGGACAACCATGCGAGCAAGCTGGCTTCCAGAAAGGATTCAGCACAATCGACCATATCCACACAGTGACCAAGCTCATTGAGGTTTGTAGGGAGTTCAAGATGCCACTCTGTCTCACATTCATTGATTTAAAGAAAGTCTTTGACTCTGTGGAGACCGAAGTGGTTATCGAAGCCCTAGTCAAACAGGCTGTTCAAACCCAATACATCAAGATCTTTTGTGAGCTGTATTACAGATTCACCACCAGGATCTCACCATACTACAAAGAAGTGATCATTGATGTCAAAAGAGAGGGTTCGACAGGGTGCTACCATTTCACCAAAACTCTTCAGCGCCACCCTCGAGAACATCATGTGAAAATTAGAATTGGAAGGAATGGTAGAGAAGATAGACGGTCAGCAACTACACCACCTCCACTTCGCTGATGACATCATTTTAATAACACCAAATATTAGCCAAGCGGCACAAATGATGGCTGACTTTGATCGAAAGCATGTGGAAAGATAGGTCTACAGTTGAATCTCAACAAAAGTATGTTCATGAAAAATGAACTAGTTCCAGAGGCCCCATTCACTTTCAATGGAACAAAACAGCTCTGAATGCAGCTATTATGTGTACCTAGGTTGAGAAGTCAACATGATGAATGACCTAAAACCTGAGCTGCGCAGTTGGAAGAGAGCGGCATGGATTGCCTCCAAAACCATCAAAGAAATAGCGAAAAAGACAAAGAACCTCTGGCTCCAGGCACATCTCTTTTACTCCACCATTCTCCCTGCATTAACATATACTTCAGAGACCTGGGCCCTACGAAAGCAGGATGAGAATGCTATTCGGGTCTCCCAAAGGGTAATCGAAAGAGCTATGCTTGGAATATCACGCCTCACTCAAGTGAGAGAAGGAATCTGGAGTTTTGACCTCCATCACTGTTCCAGAGTCAGGTACGCTGTCTCATTTGCTAAGGCATCAAAAATCAGATGGGTTTGACATGTAATGCGATTTGAAGACGTTGTTGGACTAGAGCTTTTACCGACTGGATACCTTGGGACATCAAAAGATCACATGGTCGCCCACCTAAAGATGGTCAGACTTCTTCGTCAAGACCATGAACGGATGGTTTGATGCTCTTCGTATTCATGAAACACCCAGATGCCATTGGGCTACACTGGCACATGATAGGGTCAAATGGAAATGTTACTGGCGCCCCGCTCGAGGAAATCGATGAACAATGGGATGTCTAATGATCTAGTGATCTAGTGAAACTAATTTTCAATCTTCCGAGTTTCATATGCAAATCTTTCATACAATTCTCAAGAATCCACCAGCACAGGAAAATCAGCTTTAGTGTTAACAATATCAAGTTATTTTTATCTGTGTTGAAAAAACTACATGTTGGGGCAACTTGGGGAGAAAAACTGAATAAAAAATGGTTAAAGGCAAGCATGCACCTCCTCATTCTGGGGGTGGTAGCAAGCCCACCTGAGAAGTGTACATCTCTTCTCTCTCTCTCCTTCTCTCTCTGTTTCTCTCTCCATCATCTCCAAATAAAATTGTATTATTTCACTAGTTGTCATCTCCTTAAATTCTTTTCTGTGAGGGAAAAAAAACGCCTGGTCAAGATTTTTCCTTTACTGCAAATATCAATTCCTCACTCAAGCCTGAGTTCAGGCTTCCCAGGTGGCTGGGATCATTGCACACATGGGGGAGGTGTGGAATAAGTGGACACAGGCACAGCCCAATGGCTTCCCTGATGGGGTTGTTGAAACTGCACTGTTATTTCTGTACCATGCAAAGGCTCAGTTCAAAGTCTCCTAGATTTCATAGCCACTTCCCAGGTGACCCGGTGGGTAGAGAGGAGAGTGGGAGATTGTTGGGGATCCGCTGGGGTCCCCGACAGTATCAGAATATAAGTTCTCTTCTACCTCCAAGGACGCTGGGGAATGGATGAAAACTCAAGAGTTCGGCACAGTTCTAGAAAGGCTTTTAATAGTACAAAAGCTCTACCACTGCAATCTAATGCAAGGAAAGTACTCTAGCTCTGGTCAGAACTTAGACCATACAAGAGAGCCCCAGTCTCCACCAAAGAGAGAGGATCTCACCCTAGAGGAGTCCTACCCAAACGAAAGGAGAAAAAGCCAAGGGGCCTCAAGTCAGTCCCCTTATATACACCAAAGTAATCCTATCTATTACAGGGAGGGTCGTGTCAACAAAGAACCCTAAACAGATTGTAGAATGGTGGAGCCACACCCTATTATAGGTATAAAAAAGGGTTATGCCAAAGACTAATTTCTTCCTCTGAGATTATTTCTTATGTAAAACACTGGGGAGAGAGGGGAGCTGGTATAAAGTAATACATGTTAATTTCATGGGCTTCATGTAATCTAGATGGTACCCACAAGGTCCTTCTATTTATTATCTGCACCAGGGTGATTCTGAGTATCTTGTTCTCTGTATACTGAAAGGTTCACACCTGACTGCTTGAGAGCAAACTAGTATGATCCTTCCTATATTCTTCCTATAGTCTCAACGTAGCCAGGGTGGTAGTCTCCTGGTAAATTCTAACTGTCCCACGCTGGGTGCAGTGGGTATAAAGAGGAGCTGTGCCCAGTCTAGAAAACATAGAAGTCTTAGTAGATGTAAGTTATTCAGGGTCAAGGTGACTTCTGTAATTTCCATGTCCTCTAGCAGTGTTTACATAGAAGAGATATCTCATTAGAATGAACCTTGGCTTAACAACATGTAAGTAGATTAAGCTGTGAGTGGGTAAAGCAGCAAAGCTCCCAGACTAGCTAAACCTGTTATCCAACAGTAGATCTCACTCATCCCCACTTCACATAAGTCATCTGCAGCATCACCTTTTCCCAAAAGCCATTCTCTGATATTTCCACTCATGTAGAAGCCCATATGCTCTCTTGAACAGTTTTATATCTCTCTTTACCCTCAGATCTCTCTTTATCGAAATCTCTTTCAATAAAAAACTTTTGCTTCACTAAATAAAATAATTTACGCAGGACAGAGCCTGGCAAGCTACCCGTGTCGTATTTGATATGCCAGATACCAGTAACAATTATAGACCTTATTCCCATGACCTGATGAAATGGTTTGAGGTTCTTTATGTTCTTGGAGCAAGCAGGTGCCCTTGGGCTCTACTTGCATAAGACAGGTCATATGGAGATGTTACTGGTGCCCGCCGAGCAAATCGACGATGAACGGAAGACAGTGATAAAATAATTCAGACATCTTTCTAAGACAATGCTCAAAAGTCAAATCAAAATGGATTAAAGACCTTGATATCACACCTAATACCATAGCTTATATTGAGCAAACCATAGAATATTTTAAGCCATTTAGTCTATAGGTATTTTCAATGATTCAAAGCCATTGGTCAAGCAAATAGAAGCAAAGATAAACAAATACAACTACATTCACTGCACCATAGAGGAAATGATGAATATAGAAAAGACAGCCCAGAGAACTCAGGTGCTTCTTTGGAATCTCTGTGGATGCTGCTTCTACAACCTCATACTTCCAGAAGTCCCAGCAACCCGACCACATCCATATCTGCTGCCTTGCTAACTCCGCCCCGACCATAGATCTGGAAATGACTGCACTATGTGGCTACTAGACACCTCCTGAAGCAGCAAAAAGCTTAATAAATTCTTAGACAAGGACTTACCAACCAATCTGATATAACAATGTTCACATAAATTTATTTTCTAGCTTTACTGATATTAATATTGAAACTTTGTTATCTGATCTACTTTAGTCCTAGAATTGTAACAAGAGTCGCTGCTTTTATTATATTAAACAAAAAAAGACATTCCATAAACTTAGAAGTAATATTTATCCACATATTTTATGATAAAACGTTATATCCAGGGTATATAGAGTACTGTTAGAACTTTACAAGGTGAAAAACAGCAAACCCTGGTAAAAAGTGAGGGAAGTGATAAAAAGAAACTTCTTCAAGGAAGAACAGCCAAAATATACATGAAAGAAAACCTCTACAACACTTATCAGGGAGATGTAAATCAAAACAACAATGAGATACATCTCACACCAGTGAGAGTGGCACTCACCACAAATAACAAAATCCAATGTGGATGCAGAGCTAAGGGACCCTCATCCGCTGCTGATTATTGGTTGGTCCAGCCTTGTTAGAAAACAAAATGAGCACTTTTCACAAAAGTAAGAATTGAGTTTCATAACTCTGCAATTCCACTTCTTTTAAAAAAATTTCTTTATTGGATAATCAAGCAATAGACCTTAAAAAAGTGGTTCATGACCGGGTTTCAGTCATACAGTGTTCCAACACCCATCCCCTCCACCAGTTCACATTTCCCACAAACCAATGTCCCCAGTTTCTCTCCCACCAAGCCTCCCCACAAACTGCCTCTATGTCAGACACTTTTCTCTCTCTCTCTCTCTCTCTCTCTCTCTCTCTCTCACTCTCTCCTTTGTGCATTATGGTTTGTGATACAGATGCTGGAGAGTATATGCCTTTACCTATTTTTATCCCTTTACCTACTCATGTCTAGTCCAGTGTGACCATTTCCAACTATTATTGTAATACTGGTCCATTATCTATCTTACCTACCCTCTGCCTCCCCACATTTGTGGCAGATTCCAACCACTGATAAGTCCTCCTAGCCATTGTATTTACTTTGGATCTTAGTCTCATATTATTATAATAATAATTATTATTATTATTATTATTATTTTGCTTTTGGGTCACACCCAGCAATGCTCAAGGGTTACTCCCAGCTCTGTACTCAGGAATTAGTACTGGCGGTGCTTGGGGGACCATATGGGATGCCAGAAAATTGAACCAAGGTTGGCCACATGTAAGGCAAACGCCCCTACCCGCTGAACTATCTCTCTGGCCCACATACTATTTTTAATATACCATAAGTGATATATCTGTCCTTTCCCTTCTGACTCTACATGTTTATCTATTTATAGGCAAATTTCATGAGTTTGCTTTTCCTAATAGCTATGTAGTATTTCGGTGCTCTACACGATCACGATTATAGACCTCATTCCCATGACCTGATGGAATGGTTTGAGGCTCTTTATGTTCCTGGAGCAAGCAGGTGCCCTTGGGCTCTACTTGCATGAGACAGGTCATATGGAGATGTTACTGGTGCCCGCTCGAGCAAATCAAAGATAAACAGGAAGACAGTGATGTAGTATTCCCATTGTGAAGATGTACCACAGTTTCTTTAACCAATCACATGTTGTTAGGCACTCAGGATGTTTCCAGATTCTCGCTATTGTGGATAGTGCTGCAATGATTATAGAAGTGCAGGTAGTATTTCTGCTGTGTATTTCTGGGCTCCCAGTGAATGGTATTCCTGGGTCAAAAGGGAGCTCAATTTCTAGTTTTTGGAGGAAGGCCCATATTGTTTTCCAAAAAAGGCTGGACTAGTTGGCATTCCCATGAACAATGAATGAGAGTTCTTTTCTCCTCCACATCTGCACCAGCACTAGTTGTGCTTGTTCTTTTGGATGTGGCAATCTCTATGATGTGAGAAGATATCTCACTGTTGTTTTGATTTGCATCTCTCTGATGCTTTCGCAAAATATAAATCTCTCTGTTCTTTCCCAGGGGATGGGCAGGTCCCAGGAGGAGGGAGCCACCTTTGTGTTCCTCCCCCCCCGAACCTGGTTGGGGGCGCGGGGGGGGGGGGGTGTAAAGTGATAGGGTGGAGGGGAAGTGGACACTGGTGAATGGATTGTATATTGAAACAATTATGCCTAAAATTCTATTATATATACATAGTCCTAGTATATGGTGAAAGGTAAAAAGTGCTCAAACAGGCTAATGGTAAAAAGCAAAAATGACCATACCTGTATCAGACCAAGTAGCACTCAATTTGAAGAAAAGAATAAGGACTCAATTTAAAGAAAAATAGTAGAGATAGGAATGGACATTACTGATTAAAGGATCAGTAGAACAGGAGGACTTAGCTCTTATCAACATACATATATCAAGTAAAGGATAGCAGTGTTATGAAAAAACTTCTACAAACTTGAGTTGACACATAAATAAGAGAAAAAATAGTAGTGGAAATCTTTAACACACAACTATTGGACATTCGACAGATCAACCAGAGCATCAATAAAGAACCATGACACTAAATGAAAAGTAATGGATTTAGGAGGCATATGCAGGACTTTCCACCCAAGAAAACTGAATAAAATTTTTCCCTAGTGGAAAGAGAGAGAACCCAAATAAATAGAATCAGTAATGAAAAGGGGGACATCATAACAGAAACAACAGAAATTCAAAAGATCATCAGAGATTACTTGAGAGACTTTTATGCCATGAAATAAGAGAAGCTGGAAGTTAGCCAGAAGGAAAAGGACAGGTATAGAATGACCTCATTTATTTCTGGGATATATCTCTATCTCTATCTCTATCTCTATCTATCTCTATCTCTATCTCTATCTCTATCTCTATCTCTATCTCTATCTCTAACTCCTCTATCTATCTATCTATCTATCTATCTATCTATCTATCTCTGTATCTATCTATTCATCTTATCTTATCTATCTATCTATCTATCTATATCTATCTATCTATCTATCTATCTATCTATCTATCTATCTATCTATCTATCTATCTATCTATCTATCTATCTATCTATCTATCTATCTATCTATCTATCTATCTATCTATCTATCTATTCTATCTATCTATCTATCTATCTATCTATCTTACCTACCTACCTACCTACCTACCTACCTACCTACCTACCTACCTACCTACCTACCTACCTATCTATCTATCTATCTATCTATCTATCTATCTATCTATCTATCTATCTATCCATCTAATCTATCTAGTATGATACCAATATCCAAGGCCAGACAAGACATGGATCAGAGGTCTCATAGTTGGAATAAAACTGCTAGTGTGTCGGAGTCAGAGGTTGTGTGAGTCAGAGGTTAGGTAAGACAGAGAAGGGAACAGTGTGCTAATAATCGCTTGAAATGATTATACCAGCCTAGACCTGAGCATTGAATATAGGCAAAGGGATATACATGATAACCTATGAATGTATATATTTCAAGCCACAATGTGTAAGAGAAGGAAGAGAGATGGGGAGAGAGAGAGAGAGTGAAGAGAGGTAAAAAGTGCCTGCCATAGAGGCAGGCTGGGGGAGTGGGGAGGAATCAGGGGACATTGGTTGTGGGAATGGGCACTGGTGGAAGGATGGGTGCTGGAGCACTGTATGACTGAAATCCAAATATGAGAATCTTTGTATTTCTATATCTCATGGTGGTATAATAAAATAAAAACAATAAAATAAAATAAAAAATAATGAAACAAAAAGAGATGAAAAAAGTGAGAGAATTTTATACTGAAAAGTAATATCTGTTCATAAGAACAGTAAATTATTTCAGATATTTATACAACCAAAAATGCAAGTCTTGTGACCTCTTTGATTCAAATTATTTTTCTCTCTCTACTGAAATAATATTGGTAAAAGTATCATTTTTATTTATTTAGATATTTTCTATATATAATTTTTCTTTATTCAACTAGTATCATATTTTCCACTGTTATGGAAATAGTGTGTTGCACACATGTGCAAAAAGTAATAGATCTTATTGAAATTATTATCTGTAGAGTTAGCAACAATAATAACAATAACACTCTTCTTGGAATTCCTAAATATTACATAAAATGTATTTTATTTTATTTTTTTAAGTATTTTATTATACCACCGTGAGATATACAAATAAAAAAGATATACAATTAAAAAGTTCATGTTTGGGTTTTGGTCATACAGTGTTCCAGCACCCGTCCCTCCACCAGTGCCCATCTCCCACCACTAACGCCCCCGGTTCCTCCCCTTCCCCAGCCCACCTCCATAGCAGGTTCTTTATTTCTTTCCCTTTCTCTCTTTCTCTTTTCCTTCCCTTCCAGACTCATGGATTACAGAACATACATTAAAAGGTTGTCATGTGTATCATTTTGCCTCTATTTAATGCTCAGTTCTAGGTTGGCATTAGTACCTCGACAATTATTAGCACCCTGTTCCACATAAAATGTATTTTAATGGTGTTTTATTATCAGCTACTTTCCTGTCATTATTCCTAGGTCCTAGCTTTATGGTCCCAGTACCTTCAGGTATGACCCGAGAGGCTTCTGGGTCCCACTGGGTGACTCTGGTGATATCAGGCCCTGATATTGAACTTTCTTCCCCAGCTGGCTGAGTATCACCAGCAGTA
>JAJIBD010034591.1:0-52437 GCA_021461705.1 Cryptotis parvus | reverse complement strand
GATGAACTCCACTAATGGTCTCATCTCCTCCCTCATATCATAAAAATTCGGCCAGAGGATTCTACAAACAATTTGCAATGCACATATATTTGAGAAAATGAGCTTTATTCAGCTAATGAGATTTTTGGGGAGTTAGCTATACTTTACTCAAACAATTTTGCTGTAGTCTAACCCAACTATAAAATAATACATTGAAATTTAATTTATAATTCAATTATTTAGTAAAAGAATTTAAAATAAATAAACATTTATCCAGTTAGTGTAAAACTTAAAAAAGAAATGATAAAACATGACAAAAATTTGAAAAATAAAAACCAAATAAAAAAGTAAAGCTTCTGTTAGTCAACAGAGTACTTTGAGAATGTTTAAAATCAAAGAACTACGTAAGTGCCCCCTACACACAAATGCTTCAAAATATATCACAGAATTCGTTAGCAGTATAAACCAAGCGAAGACCATATAGCTCAAGAAAAAATACATAAATGTTACAGTAAAAATTAAAAAAATGAATACAAATAATACTATGCTTTTAATCAGGCTAAATATAAATGCTCTTGTGATACTACAGATAACCAAGGTCATTGGATACATGTCCACTTCAACTAGACAGTTGGTTAGCTACTGCTCTGCACAATCTTTAATGGACACCCAGGAAGAAAATAATTGTTTAGTCCATCTTATAAGGAGCTGACATTTTTATGTCAAAGAGCTTGATACACTTTGCATGTCATCGAATTTAAGTATATTATTAAATTTAACAATGGTTCTCATTAGTAAAATATTTTGTTTAAAAAGCAGTATATGGGGGTCAGGGCTATAGAAGAATGAGTAGAAAATATGCTTGGCATGTGGACAATCCATATTCCATGCCTGGCATCCTATGTGGTCTCACAAGCGCCTCCAGGAATAATTGCCAACCATTCAGCTGTGACCCCTGCAAAAACAAAGTTTAAAAAAGTTGGCAGTATATGGTGCTGGAGAAATACTACAGAAGGCAGGCTGCTTGCCTTGCACATGCTGACCCCAATATGCTCTATGTGCCATCAGGTGTGTCCCAAACAATGAAAAAACAAACAAGATCAAAAGCAATATAATAAGAAGTTTGCTCCATAGCATTGAATATTTGGTGCAGAGTGAATGGCTCTTACTACTGATATTTAGTTTTCTGTCCTTGGATAGAAATTCTAGGTCTTTTATTTAAGGAATGGGATAAAATAATAACATTAAGGAATGGCACGGCATGTTTAACTTAAGTACTTCATCAAACATCAAAGATGTGGGTGGACAGGAGAGCTAATGTGTCCATGAAAAGTGAAGTGGAAAAAGTGGTGGAATTTTGTATTGACTTGACTATGCAATTCGGAAGGAAACATTTAGGTTTATGTACTGTTTTGTGAATAGAGCCTTCTTTTTTGAATGTGTAGCTTTAGAACTCTGTTTTTACCTATGATTTTCTATAGGTCACATTAGCAAAAGGATACTAGTTAGAAATAGTTCAGTTCATACATCTCTCGGAAAGTTCTCTGCTCACCAAATCTTTGATGGTTTAGATGACCTTTAACTGGAATTTCACATTACATCGTTTCTTCCTCTATCCTACCACATATTGTGCATTACGTTTTAATTCATGATTTTAAGAGATGATTATCATTTTGAGAACATCAGGTCATTGAATAATGTTATTTCATTAAATGTTTTTAACTACAACGTTGTTGAGACTAAACCAGGCCAACATTGAATTAATAAAATGACATTATTAAAGGAGCCGGTTTTGTGATATATCATTTCACTTACATTTTAAGTTTCTAAGACTTTGATGATTATATTACAAGAGGGCTACTTAAAGTATTTTATATATTATCATGTTATTTATCTTTGCATTCCATATATATAATAGAATGGTGTCTGTAGGTGTTGAAATATTGTTTCCATTCCAAGATTTTGTTTATAAAATTAAAGGAATTAAAGACACTTTGTTTGATTTCTCAACAAAGTGTCCTTAATTTCCTTTAATTTTGTAAGACTTTAGCAGAACCAAACTATTTTACAGAACTTAATTTTTGTAAGAATTATTATAGAACCAAATAAATATTCAGTTAAATTTCTCTCTCCCCTCTCTTCCTCTTTCTCTTGTCTTATTTAAGCCTGCATTATGGAAATTTGCTATCTTTAAGGTTTTACTTCAAGTTTATCAAATGTGATGAATATCCTACCAATAACAAAATTGACTGATCAAGAACTTGCTACTGAGAGGGAATCAAAATTTTATGTATGTGGGGAAAAGGAGGATTTGATGATGGAAATACTATACAATGAAACATTCACAAACTAACAATCAACTTAGACTGCATGAAATAGAGCAACAATGTGGGAAAAAATAAAGCAGAACAGGAGAAAATAGGTGTGAAATATGGAGGGTAGCTTCTTCATTCTTGTTATTAGATTTTTTCCTAACTTTACTATTATGAGATAAATCAGGTCAGACCTTAGTAATACTTTTAGTATATAAAAAGGGACTGAAAGATATATGCACTTCATTCATAATGAGGATCTTTATATCAAATGGACTTGAAGTCTTTTGCCTATTAATAATAGGCACATTTTAATGGTTAAGAGACCTTAACTCCTCCTTTGTCTCTCCTCTCTCTCCCTCTCTCTTTCCAACTCACTTCCCTTTCTTACACATTGTAGATTGTAGTACATACATTTAGAGGTTATCATATGTATCTTTATGACTATAGTTAAAGAACAGTTCTCGGATGGTATAATTTTCAAAGATTTTCAGCGAACAGTTGCCTACTCTGTCTTCCCTAGCCTATGACTCTCACACGTTGTGGCATACCGGATTTTGAGATGAATCCGTGTGTCATGGGGATCGAGTTGTGTCCAGCTGGGAGTCCAGACTGAAGGATGACTGTGGTTGTGTTGCTCAAGGTTCTCTGACTATTAGGAGCCAGGCAGAGGAGCCAAAATCTGCCCCTACTCCAAGGCGCCCCATCAGTCTAGCACAGGGGCGGGGAGGCAGAGACTCCACCTTGCACCTGAGTACTCGGTGTCCTGCCAAGAGCCCCGCAGCAGGATAGGGGATGGGAGAGGGTTGTGTGGACATTGGTGGTGGGAAATGGGCATGGGTGGAGGGATGGGTGCTGGAACTCTGTATGACTGAAACTCAAACATGAACATCTTGTAGTTGTATATCACATGGTGGTATAATCACTTGTATCACTTGTCTTCCTGTTCATCATCTATTTGCTCGCGCGGGCATCAGTAACATCTCCAAATGTCCTGTCTCATTCTAGTAGAGCCCAAAGCCATCTGCTTGCTCCAGGAACATAAAGAGCCTCAAACCGTACCATCAGGTCATGGGAATGAGGTCTATAATTGTTACTGGTATTTGGCACATCAAATATGACACGGGTAGCTTGCCAGGCTCTGCCATGCAGGTGGCATACTCTTTTGTCAACTGTGATCTCCAGCATTTATTGATGAACTGTGCGGCCACAAGGAGACAGGCTGTGTTCAGCTCTTCTGCTGGGTGTGGTATAATAAAATATTTTTTAAAAAAAGAGACCTTAAGGAATAAAAGGTCATTTTGATTATTTCATCAAGGCTTAGATCCATCATAGACCTCTGTCAGTAATGAGCTCCAATCTTGGCATATTGATGGCCTTAGTCACTTGTGTCGGCCCTGAACTATATGTACTGTATCATCAAGCATCATCTCTTAGCATATCGCTGGGACACAAGGCAGAACAGGTCCAGAGAATATTGCTTTAGGCCTCTGTTGAACAATACAGAAAAGTTCTCAAATTCTGCTTTTTCACTCTGACTTTTGGCTTGAGTCTTTTCTAGTTGATTCACTTCTGTTATTTCTCTCTTATTTTGCTTGAGAGTGAGAAAACTCTGAGTTATGGAATCAAGCAGACCTGAATCTAGATCCCACTTTTCATAATTGGTCATGTACTGTTTTAGGCAGTTACATGGAAACATCTGGACTCTCTCTAAATCCAGATGTTTTTCAACTCAGAACAATGCTTATGTTTACTTTTTTTAATTTATTTTTTGGACCACACCCAATGCTACTCAGGAATTATTTCTGGGAGGGCTCAGAAGACTGCATGTGTGTCAGGAATCAAACCAGGGTCAATCAACATGCAAGACAAGTGCCCCACCTTATATCTAGTTTTTGATCCATGTTTACTTTTATGTATTTATTTATCTATCTATTTATTGGTCTATTTATTTATTTGTTTGTTTATTTGCTTATTTTCTTATTTATTGATTGATTGTCTTTTTTGGATAACACACGGTGATTCTCAGGGGTACTCCAGGCTCTGCACTCAGGAAGTACTCCTGGTTTTGCATAGGGTCCAAATGGTATCCCAAGGATCAAACCCAGGTTAGCTCTATGGAAGGATAGCACCCTACTTGCTGTACTATCTTTTAGAGTTTCAAGAAAATTCTTGTTGGTTCACCCATTCATCAGAGTTTTAAATTCAGTATGCTTGGAGTAGAATCTGAAAAATTGCATTTTAAATGATAGGTCAGATTATTCTAACTATTGTTGCCATGGTATTAGGGCAACACTTCAATCAGACTGACTAAAAATACATATGTCAAAGGATATACATATATACACATAAATATTCCTAGTATATATAGGAACATATAGATATAGATATAGATATAGTATGTGCCACTCTCAGTTCTATAGACTTGATGTAAGAAAATGCTGATCAAGTGGCATTTTGCCCATTTATAACAGGAAGTTGAAATAACTCTTCCTTGATTATTTGATCTCAACATACGCCCTGCATCCAACATCCATACACATTTGTTAGTAGTCATAGATCAAAGGGACTACAGATCACTATACTGAGAAGTGGATTGGTTATATGAGCCTTTAGGTTGTAATAGAAGAGCTCCCCAGGGGCACTTACTCATGCTTTACTTTTCTTGGACTTTGGTTGTCATAAATGTTCTCTTTATAATATAGACATTCTTATAAATACATTTGGTTCTTAATGAAATTACCTTTCCTACAGGACAGTTAACCATACACTTGTGGAACATGTGCCTTTTGTTTTCAAGTCGCTGGCATAATGTTACAATAAATTGCTAATTATTATTAATTACCTTGGCATTTCTGGAAAGAGCATTAATCTTGGCAGAGTCATTTGTGTTTTAATAGTAGCATCATTTGTCTACCACCAGAAGGAACTTCTTCCTTGAGGGCTATTCATAAATGTGTCACTTATGGTAAATCACCACTTATGGTAATGAAATCTGACATCTGGAGCAACACTGGTAAGGTCAAAGATGCCCTGGCTAATTTCAGCCCTTTTCACTTTAGATCAATCACTGGATTCCCATGTAGCCTTGCCATAAGAAGGAAACAAGGTAGAAGAAGGAAGTAAAACATCCAAATAAACAAGCATTAATGCATTTACTAATAATAGAAACACATTGACTATTATGTGCCCGACAATACTGGAAATTTTATATCAAATTTTATATATTAAATTTATATAATCTTCAAATATATTGGTTTTCTGTTTATTTGTATCACACCCAGTGATGCCCATGGATTACTCCAGACTCTGTACTCAGGAGTTACTCCTGGTGGTGCTTGGAAGAGCATATGGGATTTGGGAAGTGAACCTGGGTCTGACACGCAAGGCAAGTGCTTTATCTTCCATGTTATCTCTCTAACACTTCTTGACAATATCTTGTAAAGTGGAAATTTCTGTTCCTCTCATTTTTATAGGTGAGGAAGTTGAGGTTTAGATTAAATAACTTATTCAGGATGCATCAACTGATAATGATTAAAGGATTCTAGTCCACTTGAAAATTCTAATTTATCACTTAAAATTGATTATGCACCCTTTCCCTAAAATTTTAGAATTTTAATAAGGGAGGTAATGAGTACATAGTAAAGTGAAAGAGTTGCAAACCTGGATATACTATTCAAGAAAAGGGGGAAATGGACCCCAGGTGAAAGGGTATTAGTCTAGAATTGACTGATTTTATTGTATACTTTTTCTTTTTATTTCATTTTACATTTCAGAGTAAAGTGCAGCATCAACTGATTCTCTTTAGATCTGAATTAATATGCTGATGTCAAAAACTCTTTGTATTATACATTTACTTTTATTACTCATTTATTTATACTTTGCATTTTATACTTGAAAATAAAATGTAAAAGGGGCGAACAATAGTCCAGCGGGTAGGGCATTTGCCTTGCACGCGACTGGCCCGTGCCAGACTGGGTTCGATCCCGGTATCCCATATGGTCCCCCAAGCACCTCCAGGAGTAATTCCTGAGTGCAGAGCCAGGAGTAACCCCTGAGCATCTCCGGCTGTTACCCAAAAAGCAAAAAATAAAATAAAATAAAATAAAATAAAATGTAAAAAAGATGAAAATCACTAAAGTTTAGTTCCTGAATTAGAAAAAGTTTTGTTTGTTTTGGGGCTACATTTGTTCATGTTGAGAGCTTACTCCTGACTCTATGCTCAAGGATCAGGGCGTAACTTGGGACCCCAGGAATCAAATATGGGTTACCTGCATGCAAGAGAATTTATTGGTGTTCTTTATGATATGTTTTCAGTCATTGACCCTAATGGGCTTTTATATGTTTTCCATATTGAATTTATAGTGTTGCTACTGTGCTGGGGCGGGGAATAGGGCTGTGTCTTTGTAGTTTGATTTCCTATAAGATGGTGAGGGATTAAATTGAGGTTCCTCTCTTTCTTCTCTGCCCTTCTTCACCAATTGACTGAAAGAACAATTGTGAGCAGCATGCAAGTTTTTGCATAGATCTTTTGCTTCAGGAGTTGTGGTGTAATCCTGTTTATATGGCTCAGGTTGGGGGTGGAGGTTGCTGGGACCTCGTTCAGAGGGAAAGGCTTTACCTTCTGTTTTAGATTAGGCCCAATGATGTCATCAGAAGGCAAGACTCCCATGGAATGGCAATGCAGCAGGCACAATGTCCAAGGTCATTAACTTAAGGACAATACTGTGAGTTCCAACCTTTTAGATCATCTAAATATAAGTAATACCGAATATCAAATTAGCAAAATCTTAATTAAAGTAATCAGATTGATATAATACAGTGAAACTTATACTGGCCCTGCAAAAAAAGAGCACAGTTTTTATTATAAACATTTTATAGGTGTTACAATGAGACTTGTAAACAGTTGACAAATTACACCCCTAAAGCTACCACATTTAAAAGTGGTGATACGGGATGCAGACACCAGTCTCTAAATAATTCCTAGTATTGGTTAATGTACTTAGAATAACTAAGTCAAATATAATAACATAAATTGCTACAAAAATGAGTTAAAAGTATTGGATTAAAATAAGATGTCAAAAAATTAATAAATTGTATTTTAACAATAGGTTAAGGGTATGAATATGGTTTGAGATATTTTTATTTTATTTTGTGCAATCAGTTTCTCTCTCTCTACACACACAAACACACACATATATGGTAAAATTTTTTAATCAAGATAGGCCTTACACTTCTACTTAGAAAACAAAAACATCTCAAACTCTGTAAATTATATCTCCCTTGAACCAAAATGATAGCCGCATGTGAAAACAGAAACAAATAACATGAGATATATAAGTGTCCTAGATTAGGACCTTGAAACAGTTGCTGTGTTGGAGAGAAAATAAAGTGAACACAAGCCCAGAAAATTCTCAGAAAAAATGGGAAATGCATGTTCAAAGAAAGAGTATTTGCATAGTGAGCTTAATTCTGCTTTTTCTGAAAGAAATTATCCAAGATTCAGTTGAGTTACATATGTTGTGATAAAAATTATAAATCTGAGATAAAACCATCTAAATACTTAATATCTCAGTTCTTTGTACTCAGAGAGTGTAAGAAATAGTGCCAGTTCTCAACAGATTCATTGAATATTGAATAAAGTGTAAAACAAGAGTCTATTCAATAATAGGGGATAACTATCCATATGACTAGTACTGTTCCAGTAATACCTACATAATTGTAACAGCAAGATGTAAGCGGATAAAACTATTTTCAAGTTAATCAACTGTATTGCAGAACAAGTTGCAAGAATATTTCTGTGAATACAAAAATAATCAGAACAGAGATATAAAAAGTTTGGCATCTGATCAAAAATTACTAGTCATTCAAAGAAGCAGGAAAATTCAAATCTTCATAAATAACTTCAATTTATCAGAACTTAAATAATTACTAAAACTAAGAGGCAGAGACATTAGGCTGGGAGAGATAGCACAGCTGGTAGCCTTGAAATAAGTCTACCTAGGTTTGATCATGGGCACTATATATTATCCCCAGAGCCCTGACACATGTGATCCCTGAGCACAGAGCAGGAGTAAACTCTAATCAGGGATGAATGTGTCTCTCTCATAGTGAAAGAGGGAGAGAGAGAGAAATTTTCATATTATAATTCAATTATATATACTCAAAATTTAAAGAGAATCACATCGAATTTTCAAAAATAAAATTGCATATCTAACACAGTTGAGATATCCCAAGGGAATCTGCCTGCTCCAGGCAGATTGAGGGCTCTGGATCGGCATACCTGGGCAGAGCTTGGAAAAGACTGCTGCAGGGTGGGTCGGTGATGAGTCCAGCTTTGATCAGATAAGAGCCTCAAACCATTCCATCAAGTCATGGGAAAGAGGTCTACAATTGTTACTGGTATTTGGCATGTCAAATACGACATGGGTACTTGCCAGGCTCTGCCGTGTGGGTGGGATACTCTTATAGACATCTCAAAACTCGAGCATTTATTGATGAACTGTGAGTGGTCTGTATCAGCTCCTCTGCTGGGTGGAGCTCTGAGGACAGGGGAGTCTGGATGTGGAAAATGGCGGCCCTCATGGTGTGGGGTTCCTCTGGCTTCTTGCGAGGCTCTGCTGGGGTGGTGGGCCAAGGCTAGAACCCACCATCCCTCCATGGCGCCTTGTGATCAGCTGGGCATAGGGTGAGTAAGTAGCAGCTCTGCCCCGTGAGTGTGTGAGTCTCTGGATCGGCATACTTGGGCAGAGCTTGGCAAAGACTGCTGCAGGGTGGGTCGGTGATGAGTCCGGCTTTGATCAGCTATTCTGCTGGGTGGAGCTCTGAGGATCCCCACAAAGAACATTGCCACTTGCACTACTTCAGGGCCCAATAGCCAGTCTTTTAAGGGCGGAGTGATGTCTATTAATGATAGGAGGCAGCTTCATGGTTTTGACGCAAAGATTTCCAATTTGTTTTTTGTCCAGAAGCTGCTTAGTCTCTGCTAAAGTTCTTTAAAGGCTATCTCAACTGACAGGACATATTGAGATGTTACTAGTGCCCGCTCGTGTAAATCGATGATCTACGGGAAGTCAAGTGACCAAGTGATCAAGTGATCTGACAGATAGCATTCTATGAGTAGACTTAATAGTAGGTTGAATTGCAGAGGAACAAAACAGTAGATTGAATTTGCAGAGGAAAAACTCAGCTATCCAGAAAATGTCGCAAAGATAATAATTTAAAAACATAAGCAGACTATTGTTGAACAAAATAACAACACCAAATAACCTAATATCTTTGCTGTTAGAGTTTCTGAGGAGTTACAAAGAGATATTTGAAGAGATAATGGCTATTGATATAAATCCATAAATGTAGGGGTCAGAGCGATAGCCCAGCGGGTAGGGCCTTTGCCTTGCATGAGGCCAGCCTGTGCCGGCCTGGGTAGATTCTTATATTTGTTCCTTAATTATGCTTTATTAATAGTAAACATGTGATTAAACAAAACTAAATACAAAGCAAGTGAGGTTCAAGAGGCTATGTGAAATTAAAATAGCCCTGTACAACAATAATTGCACAAAGTTCAGGAACTAAGAATCAAAAAATAAGTCATTAAAAGCCTTAAAGTAGTAACTTTAAGGCTTGTAATGTATACAAAGTGGTGTTATTTCACCTGAAGGGTAACTTTAATAGGTTAAAGCTATATATAAAAACCCAAAACAACTAAAACAATATTGAATTATAACTAAAAGTCATCATTCTAAATATGATTGTCTTCAAAATACATAAAGTAAAATATTTTAACATTTTATCGAAATACATAAAATATAAAATTTATATATTTATATTTTATAAATATTAAATTCTAAAATAGTTAAATAGGTCTTTTAATAAAACATGGGAAAATAAGCATGGATATTAAATATAGGAATAATATTATTTAATATGACTTTAACAACATTTATAGAGTAACATCCAATGAAAATTTTATTAGTTTGGGTTTATTTATTTTATTTATTTATTTTAATTAAAATTTTTATTTATTATTTCATAATCCAACACAAGAGTGTGGATTGTGAAGATCGGTATGTGGGCAGGTGGATGTGGCTATCAAAGAGATTTGAGTAGAAGTCCTGGATAATATTCTCCATTGCCTTTCTGGAAGATGTGATAGATCCATCAGGGCATCGGAGGGCAGTCATCTTGGTCTTATAGTTGGCGAAGGACAGGCGGGCAGGGAGAATGCTTTTCCCGGCTTCTGTTGCATCTTCCAGTATTTCTGCTCTTCTGTCTTTGAGGTCTTCTTTTAACAGGATTAGCAGAACACTAGATGAAGGACAACCATGCGAGCAAGCAGGCTTCCCGGAAAGGATTCAGCACAATCGACCATATCCACACAGTAACCAAGCTCATCGAAGTTTGTAGGGAGTACAAGATGCCGCTCTGTCTCACGTTCATTGATTTACAGAAAGCCTTTGATTCTGTGGAGACTGAAGCAGTCATCGAAGCTCTAGACAAACAGGGTGTTCAAACCCAATACATCAAGATCCTTCGTGAGCTGTATTACGGGATTCACCACCAGGATCTCACCATTCTACAAAGAAGTGATCATTAATGTGAAAAGAGGGGGCTCGACAGGGTGATACCATTTCACCAAAACTCTTCAGTGCCACCCTCGAGAACATCATGCAACAATTAGAATGGGAAGGAATGGGAGTGAAAATAGATGGTCGGCAACTACACCACCTCTGCTTCGCTGATGACATCATTCTAATAACACCAAACATTAGCCAAGCGGCACAAATGCTGGCTGACTTCGACCAAGAATGTGGAAAGATAGGTCTACAGCTGAATTTAAAGAAAACAATGTTCATGAAGAATGAACTATTTCCTGAGGCCCCATTCACTCTCAATGGAACAAACATCTCTGAATTCAGCAGTTATGTGTACCTAGGTCGAGAAACCAACATGATGAATGACCTAAAACCTGAGCTGTGCGGGAGGGAAGACAGCGGCATGGAATGCCTTCAAAGGCATCGAAGAAATAGCTAAAAGGACAAAGAACCTCCGGCTCCTGGGACATCTCTTTGACTCCACCGTTCTCTCTGCATTAACATATGCCTCAGAGACCTGGGCCCTACAAAAGCAGGATGAGAATGCTATTCAGGTCTCCCAGAGAGGAATCGAAAGAGCTATGCTTGGAATATCACGCCTCACTCAAGTGAGAGAGGGAATCCAGAGTTCTGACCTCCGTCGCTATTCCAGAATCAGGGACGCTGTCTCATTTGCCAAGGCATCGATAATCAGATAGGCTGGACATGTAATGCGATTTGGAGACAACCGCTGGACTAGAGCCATTATCAACTGGATCCCACGGGATGTCAAAAGATCACGTGGCCGCCCACCTACAAGATGGTCAGACTTCCCTGTAAAGACCCTGAAGGAACGGTTTGAGGCTCTTCATATTCCTGAATCAACCAGATGCCATTGGGCTACATTGGCACGTGATAGGGTCCTATGGAAATGTTACGTGTGTTCCTACCACCAAAGACCCTCATTTCCCACTGCCCTCCCATGCTTGTTCCTTAGGCTGCACCAATTATATTGACCACTGCAGCCCATATATGGCAATGGCACTGATAAAGTCATGACTTTTTTCCTGTTTTTTTTTTAATGGGCTAATCTGGTCTGCTTCTGTTCTTTCATTGACCGTCTGGATTTCGGGAGCGTTGTTGGGTTCTACTGTGCAGTTTGATGTACTGCACAGACACGAAGCTGCCACACACTACAAGGATAGCTGGTAGCAGCTCTGCCCCGTGTATCTGTGTCTCTGCATAATGGCCAAGAGCCTGGGAGCAGTTTGTGGCTGGGTCCACTGGGTCTCCAAGACAGGTCAGAATTCAGGAAAAGGAACCCCAGCTCCATCTCTATGAAAGTCCAGTGACTTTAGCTGCCAAAACCCACATACCTGGGCTTGAAACAGACTTCTCTATAGTGTGGGGCTCCTAACGAGCTGGGCTTGAGCTTGGCTTCTCTCTTGGGTTGAGCTCTGGCTGTGAAGTTCAGACATTGAAAATGGCCACCATCTTCATTTGATGGCCATCTTCATTTGATGGAGGGGTTCCTCTGGCTTCTTCCGAGGCTTTATTGTTGTGGCAGGCCAGGGTTAGTTTGGATTTAAAGAACTCTGATGATATTTGCCATAATTGATAATATGCCGAGTAATAACATGATCTTACTCAATCTTTATGACTTGAAATTAAATTATTTCTCACTTCAATTTTTCAATCAGCAAAATAAAAATGTCCACTATTATATAATAATGTGTAGATTAAACCTGGATAACTTGATTTAAAGTGAAACCATCTAGTTGAGTTTCAATTTCCTAGTCTGTTAAAAAATGAAATTAAAATAGGAATAGTTTTAAGGATATGGTAGGAATTAAAATTAAACAATGAACCATAATGTTTCTGGCCCTTTATTTCAAACATGATCATCTTCTTTCCTCATTTCAAGAAAGGGTCTCCTAGTCACTCCTCTTCAAGAAGATAAAGAATCGGTCTTCTCTTTTTGTGCAAAAGTAAGAAATGTACTCTTAATAATGCCAAAAATAAAAGAGAATTTGTTTTTGAAACTCATATTATATGTTGGTGCAATAGTGAGGACCATAAGCCACAAAAAAAGAAATTGAATAATTTAATTCTATCTAGAAATGTGTGTGGCTGCCAAACCACTGTTCTTCATGCTGTGAATTACATGAGATTGAGTGGAAACCTCCTATATATCTCTCTGGGCCTCCAACAGTTCAACTGCCCTAGCTTATTCTTCAGGGAAGCTGGTGATCATTAATTCTAGACTCACATTCTCATCATTGTTTGCTATAATAAGACAATTCTGTCTCCCTTGCTGCTCTTTTTCAATCTGACTGCTTAGACTAATGAGGTTTAACCAGAAGCCTTACGTTTTTGACTCCAGTCACTGTAGCTTTTTATTTATATCTTTGTCTGAACTCCTGTCAACAGAAATCAAGTTGCGGCTCACCATTTTCAAGCAGCTTGCCAAATTCTTCATTATAAAAAAATATCATTCCACCAAGCATTGACTACATCTATGATTGGACTGAATACATTGTCAAATAAAGATGAAATAAGTCACGAGCCTATATCACCAGCTGGGCACTCCACAGAGAAGAGCAAGTTTACTTTTTGCAAGGATCCAGGACAGCTTTTAGAAAGATAGGCATTGGACTACGTATTATGAGACCCATCATGCCTCTCACAGATTATGGTTACTCAAGTACTTCAGCTCTGAGCAGCTCAAAGGGACACATGCTTGCCCTTCCAAACTTCTTCATTTAGTACGTGGCAGCATCATGGGAAGGTGCCAAAATCTGTGTGGAATGTGAGGTGAGGGCAAAATTATGGAAATAATTGTTTCCTTTCTGGAAAATATTTAACCAATGTTATGACCTGCTTCAACCATGAAATAATCTTCAAAACTTTTACCCCTATCTACATTTTAAAAACCTAAAATTTAGAGAACAATATTGACTTAAAACATCAAAAATATAAAAGATTGGCTTCATAGTACAAAGATAATAATGTAAACATGCATCCATTGTGAAATATATTTTTCTTAGTATATATATAATATATCTTAGTATATATGTAATATATATATATATATATATATATATATATATTAGGAAAATTGTTCCAATTCTGGCAGGAAAATCCTGACATAAATCTATGTTATATTTAATTTTGTTTGCTAAATAAAACCATAATATATTTAATAACTTTCCAAATAACTGATTTTTACTAACTTAATATAGAACTTGTTATCTTACATGTTATCTTCTCTCTTAACTCTTTTAAACTTTAAACTTATGTTTTGTTAAAATATCAAAAAAAAACAAATAAAGATATGAAGCTTACTTTAATTAAAATATCTAGAAATTCTATAGGGTACTTATAGATACTCAAGTTCACCATTACAGATAACATTATTTATTGTACAAAAAATTCTACCAAACCATAGTCTTTTTTTTTACTAGTGAACCTGGAGCATTAAAAACAAAAGTGTACTTTGTGTTTTGGCGACTAAACCTTACATTCAACAACTTGTAACAGTGGCTTAAGAAACTTAAGCAAGTTAATAAACTCAACAGTAAGAGTTAAGATGAGACTACACCTAGCTTTTTCTATTTCTGTTCACTCCATTTTTAAAAAATTTAATTACTTCACTGATATAATTTGACCCTTCCCTGCTGCTCTCTAAGCTCTCAATAAAGATCACAAAATATTGTTTGCACTCATTGTTTAGTAAGAAAAATTTAGTAAGAAAAATTGTTCTTTAGTAAGAAAAAATTTTTTCCTTTAGTAAGAAAAAATTGTTTCCCTGTTTCCCTATTAGTTTTTTCCTTTAGTAAGAAAAATTGTTTCCCCTATTAAATTAGGTTAATATCGCTAGTTGATACATTTTAGATATAATCAACATTTACGGTAAGAATGTTAAAAGAATGTAAAAGAATGTAAAAATGGGCACAGACTTACTTTATCTTTAATTGCCTTTGAAAACGTCTCTTCTTGCTGATTTTGATATGAGCTTGCGACCTGTTTATGACCGACTTTGTCCAGGGGTCCAAACAGTAAGTAAACAAGCAGAAGCTTAGAAACTACATATATATAAAAATTTGCTACTGCTAAGATCTCGACCATATGTAAAGAAGACTGACTATTCTTATGAATTATGAATCCAAAACTCTTCAATTATAAATTGTAATATTCCCCAGAAACCTCTATCATCATAAGTTTCTTAGTGCTATACTCAAGTAAGGTCATTTAAAAAAAAATAGAACCACATAAGTGTCAGTTAACTAGCTGAACCATACCAGAAGAGACTTGACAAATTATCACCCAGAGGAAAACAATCCAGATAGATCACAGATCATGAGTGGCTTAAGAGAATGATAGAGCTTCAAGTCATCTCATTTCAGTTTGCTAGAACACATCCAAAGTTAGCAATAGTAAAGTTCTCTACCAAATTCCAAAAAGTACTTTCTGCTGAAGGGCAGCTATTTTTGACTCTTCTCATGCATTAAGAACATGCTAAATGAACTCGATGGTCTTGTACCACTAACATAAAGACTTTCTTAGAGTTCTTCAAATAGAATGTAAATGCATTAACAACTCTCATCTAATTCAATATCAATCTTATAAAAAGCATTTTACTTTATTTTCAACTGTTTAGTGTGTGTCTTTCTATGATGTGTTTCCTATTATATGACTATAATTGGGGTAGACATCTCTTAATATATTCATTGTTACTCATTTGAAATATTAAAAGAAATTAAATTAATGGAAATGATCATTGAATCATTCACTCTTTTCATCAAATTATCTCTCACTTACCTTTTATTTTACCGATCAGAAAAAACTTCTTTCATGCCTTACTTTTAGTCCTTATTTTATTACCATATTTGATACTTTGATGATCAGTATAAAGATTCACATAAATTGTATTGGAGTTAGGCTGCTTTGGCATTAATACTGACTCAAATACTTACTATGTCCATATTATGAGGAAATTAATTAAAATAACAAGAATATAATTTCCTTGTTCAGAAAATAGAAGTGAAATAGTATGCCATACTACTGTAGTAAAAATTAAAAATGGGAAAAAAATACAAATATTAAGTGCTTAACATTTAAATCAGTGTTTGAAAATGGGGGAGAAGAAATGAACAGAAGCTTCCAAAAAGAAGAAATTTGAATGATAAAAAGCCATATGAAAAAAATGCTCTTCATCATTAATCATAAGGGAGATCCAAATCAAAACAATGAGATAACATCTCACACCACAGAGACTGGCACACATCCAAAACAGCAAAAACAACCAGTGCTGGCATCAATGCTGGGAGAAAGGGACTCTCATTCAACCACTGCTGGTAGGAGTGCCAACTGGTCCAGCCCTTTTGGGAAAACAATATGGACATTCTTCCAAAAACTTGATACTTAGCTCCCATTTGACACAGCAATAACTCCTGGGAATATACCCTGGAAACCCAAAAATACATCGCAGAAACACTATCTGTAATTCTTTATTCATCACAGCTCAATTCATAATAGCCAGAATCTGGAAACAACCTAAGTGCCCGAGAACAGAGGACTGGCTGAGAAACTCGCGTACTTCTACACAAAGGAATACTATGCAGCTGTCAGAAAATACAAAATCATGAAATTCACCTGCAAATGGATGGACATGGAGACTATCATACTAAATGAAATTAGTCAGAAGGAAAGGATAAATATAGAATTACTGCACTCATTAATGGGATATAAATATATATCAGTGTTTTAGTAAGTGTGGGAAATGGTGATGCCAGACTAGAACTCACCATTGAATATACACAAAGAGACTTACATGATAAGCTCTAAATGTCTGTAGGGCAAGTCACAATATGTAAAAGAAGAGAGAGATACAGAGACAGAGATAGTGACAGAGAGAGAGAGAGAGGGAGAAAGAGAGGAAAATAAAAGGTGCCTGCTATAGAGGCAGGATGGGGATGGGTGGGAGGAATGGGGGGACATTGGTGGTGGGAATGGGGCACTTTTGAAGGGATGGGTGCTGGAACACTGTATGACTGAGAACCAAAAATAATAAACACTGATAAGATAGCATGTTTATAATTATGCTCAGGGTACTGAATTAATAAACTCAACTATACATATAACCAGAACTTGTGGGATACAGCAAAGCAGTGTTAAGAAGCAAGTTAATAGCTCTTCAAGCACTCATCAGAAAAGAGGAAAAGGCCATCACAAACAGTCTGAACTCACAACTTAAGATCTTAGAGAGTGATCAACAAAAGGAGCCCAACCCATGCAGAAAGAAAGAAATAATAAAACTTAGAGTAGAAATCAATGAGATGGAATCTCAAAAAACAATCAGAAGATCAACGAAACCAAAAGCTGGTTCTTTGAAAAAATAACAAGATTGACAAACCACTTGCAAGCCTTGTAAGAAAAGGAAAAGAGAGAACCCAAATAAATAGAATCAGAAATGAAAACGGGGACATCACAACAGAAACCACAGAAATTCAAAAGATCATCAGAGATTACTATGAGAGCCTGTATACCACGAAACAAGAGAACTTAAAAGAAATGGACAAATTCCTGAATTTCTATAGCCTCCCAAGTCTGAAACAAGAAGATTTGGAATACCTCAACAAACCTATCTCCATCGAGGAGATAGAATCAGTAATCAAAAGTCTCCTGAAACACAAAAGCCCAGGTCCAGATTGATTCACCAGTGAATTCTACAAAACCTTTAAAGAGGACTCCCAATTCTTTTTAAAAGCTTTTCCGGCAAATTGAAGAAACAGAAACACTACCAAATAGTATGTACCAAATAGTATGGTACCAAATATATGAAGCATATATCACCCTGATACACAAAGCAGACAGAGATGTCACAAAAAAGGAAAACTATAGAACAATCTCCCTGATGAATACAGATGCTAAGATCTTCAACAAAATACTAGCAAATAGAATCCAAAGAGTCATCAAAAACATTATACACTATGACCAAGTGGATTCATCCCGGGGAATGCAAGGATGGTTCAACATCCGCAAGTCAATCAACATAATACATCATATTAACAAAAAGAAAAATAAAAACCATATTATCATATCAATAGATGCAGAGAAGGCATTTGACAAGATTCAACACCCATTCATGATAAAATCTCTCCGTAAAATGGGGATTGAAGGAGCCTTCCTCAAGATAATCCAGGCCATCTACTACAAGCCCACAGCAAGCATCATTCTCAATGGGGAAAAACTAAAAGCCTTCCCCTTAAGATCAGGGACAAGACAAGGTTGCCACTCTCACCACTTATATTCAATATAGTACTTAAAGTACTTGCCATAGCAATCAGGGAAGAAAAAAGACATTAAGGGCATCTGGATAGGAAGGGAAGAAGCCAAGTTATCACTATTTGCAGATGACATGATATTATACATGGAAAACCTGAAACTCTCTACCAGGAGGCTCCTAGGAATAATACATTCCTATAGTAGAGTGGCAGGGTACAAAATCAATACCCAGAAGTCAATGGCCTTCCTATATGCAAACAGCAAAAAAGAAACTATCCCATTCACAATTGCGTGGCAGAAAATCAAATACCTAGGAATCAGTTTGACAAAGAATGTAAAGGATCTCTACAAAGAAAACTACAAAACTTTGCTTCAGGAAATAAAAAAAGACCTGAGGAAATAGAGACATATAAAATGTGATGGGTTATCTGGTACATTATTATAACTGGATTTGAGATTTGAGATATCACACACTCTGGGAGAGGCTGATAGTCACTCTCTGCATCTCTGGAATGATCAACAGTGCCAGAAGCAATTCCTGGGTGCGCCCACTGTAGCTTCCAGCGGGCACAAAGGTGAAATAAGGGGCCCCAGCTCCAGTTCCACAAGAGCCTGGTGAGTTTAGCTACAGCAACCCACATACCTGGGCTTGAAATTGCTTTCTCTCTTGGGTGGGGCTCTGATGACCTGCTGAGTCTGGACATAGAAAATGGCTGCGATTGTAGTGTGTGAAGCTTTTCTGGCCTCTAATGCTCTGTTGGAGTGGCGGGCTAAAAACCAAATCCTGGCCCCCTCCGGGACGCCTGAAGATCAGCTTAGCCTGGGAAGAGCCAGTAGTACTCTGCTATGTCTCTCTCTCTCTCTCTCTCTCTCTCTCTCTCTCTCTCCCTGTATATATATATATTTTTTTTTCACTGAAGTGTCAAACTTTCCAGGTTAGGCTGATTTTATGAGCATTTTAATTTTATTTAATCTTTAAATTTTAATTTAATTTTAATTTAATTTTTATTTAGTTTTTATTTTTAAACGTTAAAATTAACTTAATTTTATTTAATCTTTAAGTTTCTGAAACTTATTAGCAGACTTTAAGAGACAGATTTAGACAGATAACATTGAGTTTGTATCAAAGCTCTTTCACTTGCTGTTAATGTAAATTTGTATAATATAATTCCTTTTCACTTTAATTCATCTTTATATTCATCTCTAAAATTAATAAACTATAATTCCTAGAATTGCAATTTAAGATTAATGATAAATTACACATAAATAAAATAATTGTACTAAATACTTTCAACAAATACATTATTGCCATTATAATTTTTCTTTCGATATTAAAAAGCTTAGAATTTGAATAACTGCACTTGATCACTATCCTGTTATTCATTGATTTGTTTGGCGGGCACCAGTAACCCGACTCGGGTCTCGTGGCTGCGTGGAGAGTGGCGAGAACAGCCATGAGGGCACCGTTTGGGCAGCCTAGCTCGCGGGAACTTGCGGACAATAGCGCCTAGAAGCATGACGAGGTGGGGACCCTGGCGCAGGCCTGGGTCTGGCCATGCAGGCAGTGCAGCACAGCTGTGGCGAGCAGCGACAGTGAGGTCGGGGAGTCCCTCAGCTTGCGGCCCCTTGTTTCTGGGTGACTCCAGCGAGGTCTCAGACCTGACTGGCAGGGCGACACGATTACCGACATCTGGCGGTCATCTTTCTTTACCAACTTTACCGCTGCCATGTTCGCTGCAATCATCAAGGACCTCCAGTGAGATGACCGGGGCACAGGCTATGTGTCCTCTGGCTATGTGGAGCGGCTGAAGGGTATGTCCTGCTTGTCAGGACGGAGAGAGACATCACACTCAGCGATGCTCAGGGGTTATTCCTGAATCTGCATGCAGGAATTACTCCTGGCAGTGCTTAGACCAGCAAGCTACTAAGAGTATACCGCCCTCACCGCAGAGCCTGGCAAGCTGTCCCATGCTTATTCAATATACCAAAACCAGTAATTGAGTAACTTAGAAGGAAGGGAAAGAAAGGAAGGAAGAAAGAGAGAAAGAAAGAAAGAAAGATAGAAAGAAGGAAGGAAGGAAGGGAAAGAAAGGAAGGAAGAAAGAGAGGAAGAAAGAAAGAGAAAAGAAAGAAAGAAAGAAAGAAAGAAAAGAAAGAAAAAAGAAAGAAAGAAAGAAAGAAAAAAGAAAGAAAGAAAGAAAGAAAGAAAGAAAGAAAGAAAAGAAAGAAAGAAAGAAAAGAAAGAAAGAAAGAAAGAAAGAAAGAAAGGAAGGAAGGAAGGAAGAAGGTAGAAAGAAAGAAGGAAGGAAGGGAAAGGAAGAAAGAAAGAAAGAGAGAGAGAAGAAAGAAAGAAAGAAAAGAAAGAACGAACGAAGAAAGGAAAAGAAAGAAAGAAAGAAAGAAAAAGAAAGAAAAGAAAGAAAGAAAGGAAGGAAGGAAGGAAGAAAAAGAAAGAAAACAAAGAAAGAAAGGGAAAGGAAGGAAGGAATAAAGAATGAAAGGGAAAGGAAGGAAGGAATAAAGAAAAGAAAGAAAAGAAAGAGAGAGAAAGAAGACAGAAAGAAAGAAAGAAAGAAGAAAGGAAGGAAGGAAAGAAAGAAAGAAAGAAAGAAAGAAAGAAAGAAAGAAAGAAAGAAAGAAAGAAAGAAAGAAAGAAAGAAAGAAAGAAAGAAGAGAAAGAAAGAAAGAAAGAAAAGAAGGAAGAAAGAAAGAAAACAAAGAAAGAAAGGGAAAGGAAGGAAGGAATAAAGAATGAAAGGGAAAGAAAGGAAGGAATAAAGAAAGAAAGAAAAAGAAAGAGAGAGAAAGAAGACAGAAAGACAGAAAGAAAGAAAGAAAAGAAGGAAGGAAGGAAGGAAGGAAGGAAAGAAAGAAAGAAAGAAAGAAAGAAAGAAAGAAAAGAAAGAAAGAAAGAAAGAAAGAAAGAAAGAAAAAGAAAGAAAGAAAGAAGAAAGAAAGAAAGAAAAAAAAAAAAAAAAAAAAAAGAAAAGAAAGAAAGAAAGAAAGAAAGAAAGAAAGAAAGAAAGAAAGAAAGAAAGAAAATGGAGGCATAGCGTAGAGGGAATCAGCTTTTTAATTTATAAATTTAGGATTGTTTACAAGTAACCATTATGCAGATCCAACTGAACTGTGATTGTATTCAGTGCAAATCAGTTACCATTACCCTTTATTAACCTTTTTAGTCCACTGTTTTAGTTGCTGTTTGTTTATTTTTACTTTTGTGTTATGGTTAATTTGCTCTTTCTTTGTTTCGATTGCCACGCCCAGAGGTGCTAAAGGCTTACTTTTAGCTCCATACTCAGGGTTCATTCATGTGGGACCTGAGAACTGTACATGGTGCTGGGGATTGAACTGGGGTCAGCTGCGTGCATGGCAAGTGCCTTCCCTCATGTACTATCTCTTTGGTATTTATGTTCCATTTGATTGTGTTATTCTTTCTCTCATTCTGTCTTTAAAAAGCTTTATCTTCTGTGGACAAATTCACAATTACAAATCCCGATAATCTTTGTCTTCCTTTCCAGGATAGCCATCAAGTGTTTTAAAAATTAATACTGGTGTGCAGATTGTGTAAGTATAAAAAATGTTTATAGGCAAGTTTCAAAGAAGTCTTAGTGATTCTATTAAATCTTTTTAATAGTCTCTGTCAAGCTAAGCCCCATGTTCTTAGAGAAAATGACTTGCAGTATTTCTTCTAAATAAGTATTTGATTTTTTTTCCCCAGGAACAGCCTGAAGCTAAAACAATAGACTATTAGTTTGAGACCAAATTAATTAAAACGTACTTGCAAGGTGTCTTTGTGTACCATTTAATAAATGTGGATGCTTAAACATAGAAAACAAGAAATCTAACTAGAGTTTTCTTTCTGCAGATTACTGGATCTTAGAGAATTCTTTGCTTTTTGAATAAAAAGTAATTTTAAATGTTGAAAATTTTAAAATAAGTGACAATTTGGATTGAAACACTTTTGTGGCTGTAGCAAAAATCCTTTAATTGGATACTAGCAGTATAATTTACATAAATATCGGTAGGACTAAGAAAGTTTATGACATATTCACGTTTCCCCATTATTGTTCACCTACTCAATACATTAATCCAGCCTTTATTATCAATGTTTTAGAGAGGGACCTATTTCCATATATACTTCCAAAATGTTTATTAATAATATACTAAGTGAAGTTAAGAAATGAATATTTAGCTGGCTTCTCCCTGTGGACATCTTACACTAAAATGTAAAAATGGAAATAAAGCTAAAAATTTGATCCTGTCAGAAACAAATATTACACTTAAGCATGTCTGATTTACAGATAAAAGATTTTAAAGTCTTTGCTTTTAATTCTAGAAGTAGAATCATTGAAACTACACATGTGAAAGTTATAGTAAGGGGAAAAAGGTAGAAACAAGGACAAGAATAGAGAGACTTTATTTAGTAGAAGGAAAACTTGGTTGACATTGAGGTCAGAGAGATAATCATCGTGGGTTCATTCTCGGCACCTCATAATATCCCAGGAGCCCACAACGAGTAATAGAGTCCACCATGAGTCAATGAGTCACAGAGCCAACCATGAGTCCACATAGCACAAAGTCAGAAGTCTGCTCTTACTCTGCACTGCGCAATGTGTCTCCAAAACAAACAAAATTGTTTGACATATATTTTACATCAAGCTAACACTGTGTAAAGCTAATAGAGCACAAAGAACAGACAATAGTGATATGAATAACTTATTATTCAGCGTGATAGCTAATATAACAAAATATAGGTAAAATGCTAAATTGATACATATAGAAAGACATTTACACTTCTCTTAGGAGAAGATCTGTTAGCTTCACTTTGAAAACTGTGAAAATTATTTTAAATTTGGTCAAATCACTCAGCTACCATTCTTCTTCTGAAGCCCTTTTTCTAAAGATTTCAATTATTTTCTGTTACTGATTCCATTCTTCTAACTTCCGTTAATATAAGTTTGTGTACATTTTATTATCATTGAGATGCGTCTTCTTTAATGCTATTTTTCCAATAGACTTAAACCACATTTTTATGATTCAACAGGAACAATTATTTATAATTTTATGATTTTCATCATAGAGGAGGAAAATCACAAACAGAAAGTGCAAGAACTTTTATAAATCAAATCAGACATGACAGGGAAGAAGCAATTATAGATATCAATTCTAAAGATTATCTGTTTCTACTGTGAAAAAACACACATTGTTATGAAACTAGAAAACCTGCTAGTATATAAATATATATATATATATATATATATTTGAACATAAATTTACTACAAATCATATAAATGATGTATGTGATTCTGTAGATGCTCTGATATTATAAAGT
The DNA here is from genome assembly GCA_021461705.1 of Cryptotis parvus. NCBI lineage: Eukaryota > Metazoa > Chordata > Mammalia > Eulipotyphla > Soricidae > Cryptotis > Cryptotis parvus. The sequence continues at coordinate 28,954 of JAJIBD010034591.1, read as the reverse complement.
TATTTAAAGTTATTTATTCTATAAAAATACTGATAAACCAAATTGAAAATTATGATGACATTTACTTTATTAGATGTGATAAGCTTCCTACCATGACCACCCTTCTAGCCCTCATTTCTACACGTTTAGATATTCACTAGATCACTAGACATCCCATTGTTCATCGATTTCTTTGAGCGGGCACCAGTAACATTTCCATTAGACCCTGTCACATGCCAGTGTAGCCCAAAGCATCTGCTTGCTTCAGGAATACGAAGAGCCTCAAACCATTCTTTCAGGGTCTTGACTATGAAGTCTGACCATCTTGTAGGTGGGCGTGATCTTTTGAAGTCCCGTGGGATCCAGTCAGTAACGGCTCTAGTTCAGCGGTTGTCTCCAAATCACATTACATGTCCAGCCCATCTGATTTTCGATGCCTTGGCAAATGAGACAGTGTCCCTGACTCTGGAACGGTGAAGGAGGTCGGAACTCCGATTCCTTCTCTCACTTGAGTGAGGTGTGATATTCAAAGCAAATAAAACTAGCTGCAAATTAATGTGATAATTCATATATTTCCCTCTTCTACTGAATCATTTTAACTCTCCATGATAATTTCCATGTCCAACTTTGTGAAGTCAATGTAATGACGCCATTTTCCCTCATTATTTATTTTTTTGGATTCAATTTTATTTTATTTTTTAAATATTTTATTATACCACCATGAGATATACAATTACATAGACTTTCATGTTCTGGTTTTGGTCATACAGTGTTCCAGCACACATCCCTTCACCAGTGCCCGTTTCCCACTGAAAATGTCTCCAATTCCCTCCCCCACCTCCAGCCTGCTCTATATCAGATTCTTTTTCTCTTTTTCTCTCTTTCTTTCTCTCTCTCTCATCTCTCTCTTCCTTCTCTTATACATCATGGATTGCAATATGGTTAGAGATTATCATGTGTATATCTTTGCCTATATTCAATGCTCATCTAGGCTGGTATTATCATTTTCAACGATTGTTAGCATACTTTTCCCTGCTCTAAATTAATTAACATCTGACTCCCCTACGTTTATGGTAGACTCCACATAATGGCTAGACCTCCTGATACATGTTTTGCCTGACCTTGGATGGTGGTATCAATATACCATCATATATATATATATATGTATATATATATACACACACATATATAATGTATGTATATCATGCAAATAAATGCAGTCATTCTGTATCTGTCTCTCTCCTTCTGGCTAATTTCACTCAACATAATCTTCTCATGTCCATCCATTTATAGGCAAATTTTTAACTTCATTTTTCCTAACAGCTGCATAGTATTCCATTGTGTACATGTACCAAAGTTTCTTTATCCATTCATCAGTCCTTGGGTACTCTAATTGTTTCCAGATTCTGGCTATCGTGAATAGTGCTGCTATGAAAATAACAGTGCAGATGGTATTTCAGCTGTGTGTTTTTGGCTTCCCAGGGTATATTCTCAGGAGTGGTATGGCTGGGTCAAATGGAAGCTCATTTTCCAAGCTTTGGAGCAATGTCCATAATGTTTTCCAAAAAAGGCTGTACCAGTCTACATTCCCACTAACAATGGATGAGAGTTCTTTTCTCCTCTTATCAATGCCAGCATTGTTGTCCTTGCTCTTTTGGATATGTGCCAATCTCTGTAGTATGAGATGATATTGCATTGTAGTTTTGATTTGCATGTCTCTGATAATTAGTGATGATGAACAGTTTTTCATATGCCTTTTGGCCATTTGAATTTCTTGTTTTTGGAAGTTTCTGTTCATTTCTTCTCCCCATTTTTTGATGGGTTGGTTGTTTTCTTCTACTAAAGTTCTACCAGTGCCTATATACCCTGGATATTAACCCTTATCAAATGGGTATTAGGTGAATATTCTTTCCCTTCTGTGAACTGCTTTGTGTCTTTGTCACTATATCTTTTGAGGTGCAGAAGCTTTTTATTCCATCTAGTCCTTATGTTTAACTATAGTTCCAATTGCTGAAATTAGAAGATAACTTTGACAAAAAAATAGAATAAATAATACACATAAGGGAGTCAAACCAAAACCTAGAAACTGAACAGCTCACAGCTGAACAAACAATGGCTCATAGAAGAAATCTAACAGGAAATCAAAGATTCCTGGAAACAAATGAAAATGAAGACATCAACTATCAGAACTTGTGGGACACAGAGAAATAGTGAGGAAATATCATAGCTCTGCAAGCATTCATCACGAAAGAATATAGGGGCCACTTAAATAACCTGACATCACATCTCAAAAATATTACAAAAAAGAACAACAAAAGGAGCCCAATCCAGCCTGACAGAAGGAAATAAATAAAATTTAGAGAGGAAATCAATGAGCAGAACCCAAAAAATAAATCAAAAAGTTTAATGAAACCTAGAGTTGGTCCTTTGAAAAGTAAACAAGATCGACAAACCACTGTCAAGACTTGTAAGCACAGGAAAATGAGAACCCAAATAACAGATTCAGAAATGAAAATGGGGACATCAGTACAGAAAGCACAGAAATCCAAAAAATCATCAGAGAATACATGTATGCCATGTAATTACATTGTCTGTATGCCACGAAGCATAAGAACCTAGAAGAAATGGATATAATATTGAAGTATTACCTCCTGCGGCTGAAACAAGAAAACCTACAATATTGAATATTCACCATAAAGTATTGGTGATTACTAAAATATCACCATATTCATTCTATTCACCATAATCACCCTTGAATATCACCATCGAGGAATTTGAAACAATAATTAAAAGTCTGCCCAAGCACAAAAGCACAAGCACAGATGGATTCACTAGTGAATATAACCCGTAAAGCTAAAAATACGCAGCGGAAAACACCATTCCGACTTTTACGTTCATAGCAGCATTATTCGCAATAGCCAGAATCTGGAAACAACCAGAGTGTCCAAGAACCGATGACTGAATAAAGAAACTTTGGTATATCTACACAATGGAATACTATGCAGGTCAGAAAAAATGAAGTTATGAAATTTGCCTATAAATGGATGGTCATGGAGAGGATCATGTTAGTGAAATTAGCCAGAAAGAGAGACATATATAATGACTACATTTATTTACATAACATAAATATATATATGTACATATTATGATACCAAAATCCAAGGTCAGGCGAAGTATGGAACAGTAGGTCTTGTCAAAGGTGGAAATGATCACAAATGTGTGGGAGTCAGAGGCTAGGTAAGACAGAGAATGGAACAGTGTGCTAATAATTGTCAAAAGTGCTGATACCAACCTAGAACTGAGCATTAAATACAGGCAAAAAGATACACATGACAACCTCTTAATGTATGTAATGTAATCCACAAAGTGGAAGGGAAGGAAAAGAGAAAGACAGAGAGAGAGAAAGAGAAAGAATTTAAGAACCCGCCACAGAGACAGGCTGGGGAGGGAGGAGGGAATGGGGGACATTGATGGTGGGAAATGGGCACTGGTGTAGGAATGGGTGCTGGAACATTGTATGATCGAAACCCAAATATTAACATCTTCTGAACATCTTGGCAAATGTATATCTCACGGTGGTATAATAAAATATTTAAAAATTGTGAGTTTATTGTTCAAAAAGGAATTTATCCAGAGTGCTTTTTTCTTCCAACAAGTGATAGCTAGAGCTTTAAATAGTTTTATGAGCTACTGAACCAGTAAAAGAGAGTACACTCAGTAACATTACTGTAGTGTGTGATATGTCTTACCAAAATTGAGTTAAGAGTCAGGAAATTACGGACCAAATAAAAGGGTGTAGCATAGGAAAGTTTATCAAATTCTCTTCCTCAGTTTAGTGATGTATATGATCTTAGTTTATAGTCAATATTCTCATCAGTCATGCATTTTCAACCTGATGCCTAGTCTATACTTCTATCACTTTTGTAATTATAGAGAAATGGAAATGACTCAAGAACTTTGGTTTCACTGAACCAGTTTCACATCCAGTCAGTTTTCAGCTGTGTGGCTGACTGACAGTATCAGGCACAAAACCAATCTAGAGGCTCTGAACTCTTTTCAAGTCTCTCTTCAAACTATCTCCAAGTACTTCCCTTAGGCAAGCTCAGCCAACCCTTCTCTCTGCTCCTCTAAATCTATCCTGCCAGATTCTTTACTCCTCCAACTCACCCCTGCCAGCCAGGCTGAGAACCTAGTCTCAATAAACTCACTCAAGGTTTCTCACAAATGTTTTCTCTTAATTGGAACACTATGACTTTAAATCTTAAAAGGACACCTAACAATCCACAATCTGAATAACTTTCTTAATATTCCCTTACTGTTTTAGTGCTATGAGATCACATCATTGTTCTCAACATTCACTTTCCTAACCATCACTTTGAAAAGGCCTAAAGCTCTTCTATCACCACCACAGTATTACATTGATCTCTGCCATCTAGTTTTTACCATTACTATTCCTATAGTCTAGAAAAAATGGGAGAATGGGAAATATGACAGCCAGCTTGTCCTACTAGAAGTTCAGACCAGGTAGTATCCAGGAAAAGTAAAGTGAGTTGTAAACCTCTAAATTAGAAGGACTCTCATGTTTTGGCATACAGACTATAAAAGTAATCATGATGGTCTTTTGAATTTCTGTGGTTTCTGTTGTGATGGCCCCATTTTCATTTCTGATTCTGTTTATTTGGGTTCTCTATTCCACTGTCTTTAAAAGTCTTGCCAGTTGTTTGTAAATCTTTTCCATCAGAAGAAATGGATGAATTGATGAAGTCTTATAACCCCACACAGCTGAAATACCTAGAAATCAACTTAACCATGTGTGTAAAGGACCTTTACAAAGAAAACTACAAGACACTGCCTCAAGAAATAGAAGAGGACACAAATAATTGTAAACACATTCCTTCCTCATGGATGGGAGAATCAACATTGTCAAAATGGTAATATTCTCTAGAGCTTTGAACAGATTCAATATGGTCCTTATAAGAATACCCATGACATTCTTCAAAGAAATTGAACAAACACTGGAGAAATTTGTGTGCCATAATAGACCACCACGAAGAGCTAAAGCAATCCTTGGGGAAAAAATGGGATTGATCACGTTTCCCAACTTCAAACTTTACTACACAGCAGTAGTAATTAAAACAGTGTGTTATTGGAATAAAAACAGACCTGTGGACCTATAGAATAGAGTTGAGTATCTTGACATCCGTCCTCAAACACAAGATCATTTCATCTTTTATAAAGGTAAAAATAGTCCAAAATGGAGCAAGGAGAGCCTCTTCAACAAGTGGTGCTGTGAAACCTGAACAGCTACATGTAAAAAATGAATTTGGGCCTGTGTCTAGCACCATGCACAAAAATCAGAACAAAATGGATAAATATCTCAATATCAGACCTGAAGTGAAAAATTACATCAAAAATATAGGAAAAACCCTCTAGACATTGAAGCTAAAGGAATCTTCAAAGGTGAAAAACCACTAACAAAGCAACTAGAAGCAAAGATAAACATATGGGACTACTTAAAAGCTTCTTCACCTCAAAAGAAAGAGTGAACAAGATACAAACACAGTCCACAGAATGGGAAATAATATTCACCCAATACCCATCTGATATGGGGATAATATCCAGGACATATCAGGCACTGGTAGAACTTTACAAGAAGAAAACAGCCAACCACATCAGAAAATGGGAAGAATTGAACAGAAATTTTAGCAAAGAAATTCTAATGGCGATAAGACATATGAAATAATGCTCATCATCTCTAATCATCAGAGAGATGCAAATTAAAACAATAATGAGATATCATCTCACCCCACAGAGACTGGCACATAACCAAAAGTGCAAAGACAACAAGTGCTGGTATCAATTTGGGGAAAAGGGGACTCTCATCCATTGTTGGTGGGGATGTCAACTGGTACAGCCTTTTTGGAAAACAATATGGACATTACTCCAAATATTAGAAATAGTGCTCCTATTTGACCCAGTCATACCACTCCTGGGGATATACCCCGGGAAGCCAAAAACACACAGCAGAAACACCATCTGCACTTTTATTTTTCATAGCAGCACTATTCACAATAGCCAGAATCTGGAAACAACCAAAGTGTCGAGAACAGAGGACTGGATAAAGAAACTTTGATCATCTACATAATGGAATACTATGCAGCTGTTAGAAAAAATGAAGTTATGAAATTAGCCTATAAGTGAATGAACATGGAGAGGATCATGTTGAGTGAAATCAGCCCGAATGAAAAAGACATATATAGACTGTTTGCATTTATTTGCAAGACATATATACATATTATGATACCATTTTCCAAGGTCAGAAGAAACATGGATCAGGTGGTCTTGCCAAAGGTGGAAATTACCTCAAATGTGTGGGAGTCAGATGTTAGGTAAGACAGAGTAGGGAACAGTGTGCTAATAACTGTTGAAAGTTCTAATACCAGACTCAAACTGAACATTAATTACAGGCAAAAAGATAAACATCATAACCTCTAAGTGCATGCATTGCAATCCACAACATGTAAAAGAAGGAAGAAAGAATCAAAGAAAGAGAAAGAGAGAAAAAAGATAAAGAACCTGTCATAGAGGCAGGCTAGGGGTGGGGGAAAGGAATCAGGGATATTGGTGGTGGAAAATGGGCACTTATGGAGGGATGGGTGCTGGAACACTATATGACCAAAACCCAAACATGAACTTCTTTGTAATTGTATATCTCATGGTGGTGTAATAAAATATATTAAAAATTTCCTCCTATAAAATATAAATAAATAGAAAGAAAACATTATTTTTTTTGCTTTCATATAAAAATTGAAGTACTAATAAATTGTACTATTTATGTAGCATACACAGTAAGTTAGAAGCTGTGCCAATTGTGGGAAAATTATTACCCCCACGATGAAGTTGTATTAATCTCCAGACATCAAAATATGCATTGCAAACCAAGCTTTATGACTACAGTAAATCCACATCTTCCCTCAGATGCCAGAATTTGGAAGATCAGTGTCAGAGGAGATAAATTATTGGATATGTTTGTTCTGTTATATATATATATGATTTATAATATATTACAGCTTTCTAGGTATTCATAAATTTGCAATTTGTAATAAATAGTGAAATTATTTAGTTATCCGTAATAGCAAGTGATCTATTGCTAAAAGTTTGCTGTCACAATAATTATTCAGTTTATCTGTCATTGTTAGTCATCCTTTTTGCATTGACACAAGGCTCAAAATAACTGAGTTAAAATGGAAATTCAAAGTATTTCTTAGGTAATGATTTATCAGATAATAATCATGACAATTTATTGAGGAAATTTTCTGTATCTTCTTATCTATAAACCTGTCCTTTAATTAAGAAGATAATTCAATGGAATAAGAATTAATTCATCACTCACCTAGGTCTGTAATTTATTTCTTCAATTACCATTGCCAATTATCATTATTTTGCAACAATTTTAGACATATGGACATCATGGATAGTGTGTGAAAATTGTGAAAAGTTCTCCTGTCTCATACAACATTTCTATCAATGATATTTTACATTAGTATGCTTCATTTTTATAATCAATATTTCTGTATATATGGTAAAAGTCCATACTTAATTCAAATATCCTAAATGGATTAAAATTTCTCTTTATCAAGATAATAGCTAATATATAACTCACTCCATTTGTATGGTTTGTCTCTTTGGGATGCTATAGCTCTGAAAATCTCTCATGCTTTCATTGTTAGACCTTGACAGACTTAAGGAATATGGGTGAATAATTTGTATTGATTGAAATCTTCTATTTTTACATGATTACAATGAAGTCATGGGCATTCAAGATAAATGCTACAGAGCCTAATATTATTTTCATCCTCAGATTGCATGAGTAAATATAGTCAACACAATTTATTATGGCTGATGTTCTTAGTGTTTTCCTGGATGGGTATTTGTTAGTTTTCTCTCCACAGATCACGATCACGATCTTCCCGTTAATCATCTATTTGCTAGAGCGGGCACCAGTAAAATCTCCATATGTCCTGTCTCATGCCAGTAGAGCAAAGGGCATCGCCTTGCTACAGGAACATAAAGAGCCTCAAACCATTATATTAGGTCATGGGAATGACCTAATATAATTGTTACTGGCATTTGGCATGTCAAATACAACACGAGCAGCTTGCTAGGCTTGCTGTGCAGGGAGGCATATTCTTTAAACACCTGCAAATAAAGCATTTATTGATGAACCGTGAGGCGAAAGTGGCGCGCAAGCCGGGCTGTGATGGCTGGTCGGCTGGGTGGAGTTCTGAAGAGAGGGAAGTCCGATGTGGAAAATGGCAGCGCCCGTGGAGTGGGTGGGGGGGTCGTCTGGCTTGTAGTGAGATTCTGCCAGGGTGGTGGGCCAAGGCTAGAACCCACCATGCCTCCCGACTGCCTCATGAATGGCTGGGCACAGGGAGAGCAGATTATTTTTTTAATAACCTCCAAGTTTCTTTCACAGAAAATTTTACTATGAGTGACACTGAAAGGAGTTACAGGAGAGAATACTTGTATGGAATACCAGAAATTTTTCTCCAAAGTTATCTGTCTCTACTTCTCCCATTTATTTATTTAATGATAAATTTTAATGAACTTGAATGTTTAATTTTATATTTCAGCATTAGACTCTGTATATTAATTTTCTATACTGGGTTTAAATTTAGTTCTCTTTCAGTTATATTCTGTGTCTTCTGGTTATGTTTTCATTATTATGTACATTTATTTGATTAAATTTATTTTGAAGGAAATCTTGGCTTTCTTTCAATGAAAAATGTCTCTGATTCATGGCATTTCTGACTCTGACCTTACAAATAGAGCAAGAAAATGTATCACTTCACTTGATCACTTAAATCCCGTTATTCATCGATTTCCTTGAGCAGGTACCAGAAACATTTCCATTTGACCCTATCAAGTGCCAGTGTAGCCCAATGGCATCTGGTTGCTTCAGGAATATGAAGAGCCTCAAACCGTTCCTTCAGGGTCTTGACGAAGAAGTCTGACCATCGTAGTTGGGCGGCCACGTGATCTTTTGACATCGCATGGGATCCAGTCAGTAATGGCTCTAGTCCAGCGGTCATCTCCAAATCGCATTACATGTCCAGCGCATCTGATTTTCAATGCCTTGGCAAATGAGACAGCATCCCTGACTCTGGAATAGTGACAGTGGTTGAAACTCCTGATTCCTTCTCACTTGAGTGAAGCATGATATTCCAAGCATAGCTCTTTGGATTCCTCTTTGGGAGACCGAATAGCATTCTCATCCTGCTTTCATAGGGCCCAGGTTTCTGAGGCATATGTTAATGCAGGGAGAATGGTGGAGTCGAAGAGATGTGCCCAGAGCCAGAGATTTTTGGTCCTTTTGGCTATTTCTTCGATGCTTTTGAAGGCATTCCATGCCGCTATCTTCCTCTTGCACAGCTCAGGTTTTAGGTCGTTCATCATGTTTTTATACTAATATTGTAAAATCTGTTTACCAAGTGCATCATTGTAACCTCTTATCTTACAGATATATAACCTATTTCAGTAATAATAATTGTAGTTCATATTACTCGGTAAATGGCTATTTAAATTTCTATTCCCAAAATATGTGTGTAATAAATTCATGCAACCATTATATCAACTAGAGTCCAGGGATATATATGCTGTTAAACGATTTCCTTTGGTTTAAGGCTCCTTTGCTGTTAAACCATTTCCACTACCAGAGAGCCAGCATCCCTTCCATCATTATTCTTTGTTCCTGTAACCAGTTCTACTCACCCTACTTCTGTGTTGCTTACTGTATTGCCTAATGACTTCCTTATACTCTGAAAATGAGTGGGATCATCTAGTGTTTTGTACCTTATCTTCCAACTCACTTTATGAAGCATGACTTATTCCCATTTAATCCATTTGTGCCCAGTTGCAAAATTTTATCAGACTTTTGGAGGGATTTGGGGAATTGGGCCACACCTGATGCTAGTCTACTCCTCTCTCTGCACTCAGAGATCACTCCTGGTGGGTTTGAGGGACAAGTGGGTGCCAGAAAATGAACCTGGGATGGCCACATGCAAGGCAAGCTCCCTATTCATTCCAATACCCATATCTGCCTTTACTTTTATAAACTACACCATTTTCTAACTAACCTCAGTTTTGGCTCCTACTCTTTCTATGAGATGTTAAATATATCTAAATTATAGTTTATTTTTGTCAAAATCTGCAAACTATGCTCTTCTAAAATATTTATAAAATCACATTTATAAAGTTCATGAATTTTTACTGGGTGAATTTTGGCAAATATATAATATCATATATTCCTTATTAGAATATTATACATAAAACTTTCTCTTACCTTAATAAATACTCTGTTAAAATTAATCACCCCAAGAGAAACACAAGTGACTATGATGATGTAAATGAAACATGTTGCATACATTAAATTATATTTACTCATAAATGTGTTATATATGTATATTTTAATTTAAATATTATTCAATCATATGCATATTTTAGTTAACGTGATTATTTTGTGTTCTTTGTTTGACTATCCAAAACTATAATCTTAACAATCTAAGCTGTTCTTGTATCCAATTATGTACTCTCATAGGAATTTATTTCCTCGTAATATGGTATGTATCATTACATTGTATTGTTAGTATCTTGTACTGTTATATTTGGCTATGTTCATTTGTGGGATCCTGAGAGAACTAGGTTTTAGGTATTTTTCTTCAAAAAATATCTCTTAGCTTTGGTTGCTATAGATACTACATAACTGGAGCCATTTCCAAATAAAATTGTTTTTGATATTTTCCCGAAATGCCATTTGATTTCTATAATCATTCAAATAGTTAAACAATCATATTTATCAAAATTAGATGAAAGCTATTGTGATATATAATAACCAACATTTTCATTTCATTAATGATCATTTTGAAAGAATATTTGGGACTTTTTTTCTTGAAAAGAGATTTTTATCACTTAGCTTAGGTCTAATTTTACTAAATACAGAGAGTTCTTTAGATTATTTAGCATGTCATATTTGCAGAAGACATCCTATTTGTTCATGTAATCACGTGAACCACTAAGATCCCAGGTGCATCAAAAATAGGGAAACAGGATATCAACCTCAAACACCAACTTTGAGAGACTCTGGCACACAGAGGAGTCAAATGTAAAGTTAAAATCTATCACTAAGGGATAGTTGTATAATAGATACATGCAGAACTATTCTAATTCAGTGGCTCATGTACCACAAAAATATGAACACTCTTTAAGGGGGAATCTTTGTTTGATCATTTTTGTTGATGACATTATTTGTCATTGTAGATCACCTGATCACTTCACTTGAATCCCGTTATTCATCGATTTGCTCGAGTGGGTGCCAGTAACATTTCCATTGGACCCTATCAAGTGCCAATGTAGCCCAATGGCATCTGGTTGAGTCAGGAATATGAAGAGCCTCAAAGAGTTCCTTCAGGGTCTTGACAAGGAAGTCTGACCATCTTGAGATGGGCAGCCACGTGATCTTTTGATGCCTTGGCAAATGAGACAGCACCCTGATTCTGGAATAGCGACGGAGATCAGAACTCCGGATCCCTTCTCTCACTTAAGTGAGGTGTGATATTCCAAGCATAGCTCTTTCGATTCCTCTCTGGGAGACCCGAAGAGCATACTCATCCTGATTTCGTAGGGACCCAGGTCTCTGATGCGTATGTTAATGCAGGGAGAATGGTGGACTCAAAGAGATGTGCCCTGAGACAGAGTTTCTTTGTCCTTTAAGCTATTTCTTTGATGCCTTTGAAGGCATTTCATGACACTCTCTCTTCCTGCTGCACAGCTCAAGTTTTAGGTCGTTCATCATGTTGATTTCTCAACCTAGGTACACATAACTGCTGCATTCAGAGATGTTTGTTCCATTGAGAGTGAATGGGGCCTCTGGAACTAGTTCATTTTTCATAAACATGGTTTTCTTTTAGATTCAGCTGTAGACCTATCTTTCCACATTCTCGGTCGAAGTCAGCCAGCATTTGTGCCGCTTGGCTAATGTTTCGTGTTATTAGAACGATGTCATCAGTGAAGCGGAGGTGGTATAGTTGCCAACCATCTATCTTCACTCCCATTCCTTCCCCTTCTAATTGTTACATGATGTTCTCGAGGGTGGCGCTGAAGAGTTTTGGTGAAATGGTATCATGCTGTCAAACCCCTCTTTTGACATCAATGATCACTTCTTTGTAGAATGGTGAGATCCTGGTAATCTCCATTGCCTTTCTGGAAGATGTGATAGATCCATAAGGGCGTCAGAGGGCAGTCATCTTGGTCTTATAGTTGGCGAAGGACAGGCGGGCGGCGGGGATGCTTTTCCCCGGCTTCTGCTGCATCTTCTAGTATTTCTGCTCTTCTGTCTTTGATCTTCTTTTATCTCTTCTCTGCACCGTTTAGCAAGCTTGGATGTTAGCATTTGGTCTCCTGAGGTTCGCGCCTTGCCATGTTGGCGAATGAGCTCAAGAGTTTCTGAAGACAAGCGTCCTTTTGTGTCTTTCAGCATTCTTCGCACAATCATGGAGGTGCTTAACCAGTCGGTTGTATTCTTCATTGATGTCGCAATGATGGTATCTTCCCAGGTTGCTGCAATGGTGCCAAACAGTTCCCAGTTGGTGGACATTCTGGGAGTTCTCTTCTTAAACTTTTGCAGCCTTTTCGCCCCGTTACGGGAAGTATAATTTTGCAGGAAGGAGACAGTGGTCCGATCCTGTTTGGAATTTGGGGGACGACAGCAACATCGGGTCAGACAAAATGGTTGATTGAAGATGATGTTGTCAATTTCATTGTGGAACTGTCCGCCAGGAGATTCCCATGCCCAATGTTTCCCTTCAGCCTTCTGGAACTGTGAGTTCCCATGAATGGTCTTTGTGGGAATGATGAACTCAGATAGTCTCTCACCCTGTTCATTCCATTCGAGGCCATAGGTCCCTATGTGGAGTTTTTCAGCCAATCTTCTCGGTCCTATCTTGGCACTGAAATCACCGACTATGATCTTGTAGAAAGTGTGATCTTTTTTTATAGAACTCCTCCACCGTAGCCTCTTTCATCGCATGTTTCAGGGAACAATTCTTCCCCATGTCAAATTCCATGTAGACTTTCTCAATTTCATCTTCTTTGTAAGTGGATGTTGGTGTGTAGACAATGAAGATAGAAACTGCTGGCAGTGGGCCACATCTCTTCAAGTGTATCGTCCTATCCGGTTTGTTAGGCATTCAAATGAATCAATGTTGAAGGCCATGTTTGTGTTGACAAGGATACCAATGCCACCGATGCCTCTTTAATCGCATGTTCCAAGGAATAATACTTCTCCCGTGCCAAATACAGCATGATGCAACTGACGCCTCCTCGTCTCAGTCAGACCAATGATGTCGTACTTGATCTTTTGCACTTGCACCATCAGTTCCTCAATATATGCTTCCGATGCCAGCATACGTGCATTTTCTTTGTAGATAACAAGGCATAATTAATCAACTATATAGTCAGTTAGCAAAGTTCATTTCCACAACAGTCAGATTTAATAATAATCCTTAAACTCCGAATAAAGTTATAGGGATATATACCAAGCTTTACATGACAATTTAACTCTACTTCTCAACAAATATAATTTTTAAAAAGTAAATGGAGCATCCCAAACAGTACTCTGGTCCCCGGATAACTCCCTGTGTTACTAGTTCAAATAGATTAATTGTTTCTATATGAAGTCTTGTTGGAATGAAGTGCTGCTTGGTCCTGGGGCACAGTATCCACCAGAGCCACACACAGCAGTACTGGAATTGCATAGGAGAGTGGGGAAAGAGGGACGGAATCCTTCAGGTTACACCCAGCAATGTTTGTTATCATTCAATGCTAGGGATCAAATTAAGATCATGTCATGTAAGAGCTCCAGGGCTCAAAACAATAATAATTTTAATGTTGAGAATATTTTCTAAAAATTTAATATCATTAAATATATTTTCTTCCACATCAAGATCTCTATTAGTTGACATCTGTTATGCCCACAGTTTTATTTTTTTATTAATTGTCCTTCCATTACAGTGTTTAGTGAACTCATTCGAGTAGAAAATTGATCTTCTTACACATTTACCTGTTTATTTCAACAGATTTTTTGAAAAAATACAAATTTTTTCATCTTGTCAAATAATAATGAGCTATAATGCTTTCTTTTCCTATTTACATTTTATTCTAGATTAATATCACTGTATCACTGTCTTCCGGTTCATCATCGATTTGCTCGAGCAGGCAGACATGGGGCAGAGATTAATATATTCTATTTATATTACATTTGTTTATATTCCTATCTGTGAAGTTACTCTTTATTAGCTTGGACAGAACACGAACAATATTAGGCAAGCAATACTTATGGACTTGAATGAATGAATTACTGCCCAAGTGATAAAATTGTTACCATATATTCATAGAGCCCTTAATACAGCCGCACTAAGAAGGACGAACAAGGAATACCTGATAAAATTTCAAGGCCGAACTAGGCTGCCAAAAGGAAGGACTAAAATGACTGTCTGTGCTTTCAATGCTCGTATGCTGGCATCAGAAGTATATATTGAGGACCTGATGGTGCAAGCGCAAAAGATCAAGTATGACGTCACTGGTCTGTTGGAGACAAGGAGGGATCAATCGCATCAGGCCATTTTTGACACCGGAGAAGAACTCTTCCTAGGAACACGAAATGAAAGAGAAGTCAGTGGCGTTGGTATTCTTGTCAACACGTAACATGGCCATGAACATTGATTCATTTGAATGCCTAACAAACCAAATCAGATGATTACCCTTGAAGAGATGTGGCCCACTGCCAGCAATTTCTATCTTCATTGTCTACACACCAATATCCACATACAAGGAAGATGAAATTGAGAAATTCTACATGGAAATGGAGGAGTTCTATAAAAGGGATCACACCTTCTACAAGATCATAGTTGGTGATTTTAATGCCAAGATAGGACCAAGAAGATTGGCGGAAGAACTCCACATTGGGACCCATGGCCTAGAATGGAATGAACAGGGTGAGAGAATATCTGAGTTCATCATGTCCACCAACAACATTCATGGGAACTCACAGTTTTAGAAAGCTGAAGCGAAACATTGGACATGGGAATCTCCTGGTGGACAGTTCCATAATGAAATTGACCATATCCTCTTCAATCGAAGGTTTTGTCTGACCGATGTCTCTGTCGTCCCAAAACTCCAAACAATATCGGACCACTGTCTCCTTCCTGCAAAATTCTACTTTACACAACAGGGAAAAAAGGTTGAAAAGTTTAAGAAGAGAACTCCAAGAACGACCACCAATTGGGAACTCTTTGGCATCATTGCGATAACATGGGAAGATACCATCATTGATGACATTGATGTAGAATGCAACTGACTGATACAGCACCTCCATGATAGTGCAAAGAATGCCGAAAAGGGAGAGACGCAAAAGGATGTCTGTTTTGAAAAACTCTCGAGCTCATTCACCAATGTGGCAAGGAGTGAGACTCAGGCTACCAAATGCTAATGTCAAAGCTCGCAAAGCTGTGCAGAGAAGCCATAAAGGAAGACCTCAAAGAGAGAAGAGCAGAAATACTGGAAGATTCAGGCGAAGCCGGAAAGCACTCACAATGCCCGCCTGTCCTTGCCAACTGTAAGAACAAGATGACTGCCCTCCCTTGCCCTGGATGGATCTATCACATCTTCCAGAAAGGCAATGGAGAAGATTATCCATGACTTCTACTCTGATCTCTTTGATAGCCACATCCACCTGCCCACATACCAAATTCCGCAGGATGGGTATGTCATTCCCAATGTTCTCCCTTCTGATATCCGACATGCCATCTCATCAGTAAAGAAAGGAGCAGCATCAGGCCCAGACAAAGTCAGACCTGAACAGCTGAAGAATATGCCGTCAGTACTCATCAATACACTAGCTTGGCTTTTCACTTCACATGCTACCTCTCTGAATGCAAGGTGCCCTCCCAATGAAAAAAAAAGCAGGACAGTTCTACTGTTCAAGACAGAAGACATTCACGACATTGCTAACTATTGCCCCCATCTGCCTGTTGTCCATCATCTACAAGCTGTTCACTTGAGTCTTCCTGAACAGGATTGGCAGAACATTAGATGAAGGGCAACCATGTGAGCAAGTTGGCTTCCGAAAAGGATTCAGCACAATTGACCATATCCACATGGTAACCAAGCTCATTGAGGTTTATAGGGAGTTCAAGATGCCTCTCTGTCTCACATTCATTGATTTAAAGAAAGCCTTTGATTCTGTGGAGACAGAAGCAGTTATTGAAGCCCTAGCCAAACAGGGTGTTCAAGCCCAATACATCAAGATCCTTCGTGAGCTCTACTATGGATTCACCTCCAGGATCTCACCATTTTACAAGGAAGTGATCATTGATGTCAAAAGAGGGGCTTAGCAGGGTGATACCATTTCACCAAAACTCTTCAGTGCGACCTACGGATCATCATGCGACATTTAGAATGGAAAGAAAATGGGAGTGAAGATAGATGGTCTCCAACTACACCACCTCTAGCTTCACTGATGACATAATTCTAATAACACCAAACATTAGTCAAGCGGCACAAATGCTGGCTGACTTCTACCAAGAATGTGGAAAGATAGGTCTACAGCTGAATCTCAACAAAACTATGTTCATGAAAAAATGAACTAGTTCCAGATGCCCCATTCACTCTCAATGGAACAAACATCAATGAATGCAGCAGTTATGTGTACCTAGGTCGAGAAGTCAAAATGATGAATGACCTAAAACCTGAGCTTCGGGTGAGGAAGAGCGGCGCATGCATTGCCTTCAAGCATTGAAGAAATAGCGAAAAAGACAAAGAACCTCCGGCTCCAGGCACATCTCTTTGACTCTACTGTTCTTCATGCATTAACATACACCTCAAAGAACTGGGCAGTACAAAAGCAGGATGAGGATGCTATTCTGGTCTCCCAAAAAGGAATTGAAAGAGCTATGCTTGGAATACCACGCCTCACTCAAGTGAGAGAAGGAATCCGAGTTCTGACCTCCGTCGCTATTCCAGAATCAGGGTGCTGTCTCATTTGCCAAGGCATCAAAAATCAGATGGGCTGGACATGTAATGAGATTTGGAGGCGAGCCCTGGACTAGAGCCATTACTGACTGTATCCCACGGGATGTCAAAACATCACGTGGCCGCCACGTACAAAGTGGTCAAACTTCTTAGTCAAGACCATGAATGAACAGTTTGAGGCTCTTTGTATTCCTGTAAACAACCAGATGCCATTGGGCTACACTGGCACGTGATAGGGTCAAATGAAATGTTACTGGCATCCTCTCGAGGAAACCGATGAACAATGAGATGTCTAGTGATCTAGTTTAGTGATCATATTCACATATTTCCCTCAAGAAATTCCATTATTTGGCAATGTATTTGATGTGTTATTGAACTATACAAATTCTGATTGACATGATATATTACTGACTGGATAATTTCAGGAACTGAACAACAAATATGATCAGACTGACTGTGGGCAGTTCAGGAGGTCAACACCAATTTCAAAAAGTGTTATGACTGGGATCAGTGGAATAACCATGGAAAAAAGGCAAGAAAAGAAATTCATGGGCTGGAGTGATAGCACAGCGGTGGGTAGGGCATTTGCCTTGTATTTAGCCGACCCAGGTTTGATATCCAAAATTCCATATGGTCCCCCAAACATAGCCAGTGGTAATTCCTGAGCAAAGAGCCAGGATTAACGCCTGAGTATAGCCAGGTGTGACCCAGAAAGCAAAAAAAAAAATTCCAGTAGTATTAAAGTCTTACATATAAAACATTATGTGATTTAAATGAATGAAAGTATCTGAAAAATATTATTATCAATGGCTATATAATAGTACTAGATTTAGCTGCACTTCATCTGAAAATTTACCCGTAGTAATTGCTATAACTTTATAAAAAGTTCACCATAGTGTAAAAAAATGATTTTCCAACCAGGTGATGTTGGGCGAGGTTGATCCATTGCAACTTCCTTCAGTTGCATCAGCCAATATGGCAGACGAGTTAATGAAAAATTGACCAATGACATGTCAGCATTCAGAATTGACCAATAACATGTCAGTATTACCATGCAAATGAGGTTTTGTAGAAATGCACCTGTCATAGAGAGGCACGCTTGCTATATATTCCTGCGCTTCTCTCAGACGGGGTCCTTCTTCCACCTTACTTCACAACTGAGCTGTAATCCAATAAAGTGTGATCTGAGATGAATCATGCGTGTGGCGACTCTTTTAACTGCCTGTCGAAGACGGCTCGCCACAAGGTGATAACCTAATTAATATTTACTTTTTATTTTTACAAATGTTTAGTTGTGTATGCATATTTGAATAAAATAAAACTGGTGCTTTCATTAACAAATGAAGATAGATTTTGTGATGCTGTTACCTTGCAAAAATGTGTCCTTTGAAGTATTGTTAACTATTTTGTTCTCAACACAATGCTACACTGATTTACATCCACCTTGAGTCAATGAATGCATAAATTTCAAGCACCTTAAATAATAATCAATTATAGGGCTGTGTGCCTTGCATGCAGCCAACCGGGGTTTGATCCCCGGCATCTCATACGGTCCCCTGAGCACCGCCAGGAGTAACTCCTGAGTGCAGAGCTAGAGTAACCCCTGAGCATTGCCAGGTGTGACCCCAAAAAGCAAAAATAATAATATAATAATAATAATAATGATAAATTATAGAAGGGCTTTTGTTGTTGTGGCTGTTATTGTTTCTGTTTTTGCTAAATCCTATATAATTCTGCCCGATACTGTCATAGCCAGTTATTCACTGTATCACTGTCACTGTCTTCCCGTTCATCATTGATTTGTTCAAGCGGCACCAGTAACATCTCCATATGTTCTGTCTCATGCAAGTAGAGCCCAAGGGCAGCTGCTTGCTCCAAGAACATAAAGAGCCTCAAACGATTCCATCTGGTCATGGGAATGAGGTCTATAATTGTTATTGGTATTTGGCATATCAAATACGACATGGGTAGCTTGACAAGCTCTGCCGTGCGGGTAGCATACTCTTGTAGTCATCTAAAAAATCCAGCATTTATTGATGAACAGCGCGGCCGCTTGTAGTCGCACGAGCCAGGCTGTGATAGGCTGGTCTACTGGGTGGAGTTCTGACAAGGTGGAAGTCCGGATGTGGAAAATGGAGGCCCCTCATGGAGTGGGGAGTCTTTTGGCTTGTTGTGACGCTCTGCTGGGGTGGCGGGCCAGGGCTAGAACCTGCCAGCCTTCCCCGGTGCCTCATAAGCGCCTGGGCACAGTGAGAGCCAGTAGCAGCTCTGCCTCATGTCTGTGAGTCTGTGGATCAGCATACCTGGGCCAGATTTAAAAAGATTGCTGCAGGGGTGGATCTCGATGAGTCTGGCTGTGATAGGCTAGTCTGCTGGGTGGAGTTCTGACAAGGGGGAAGTCCGATGTGGAAAATGGAGGCCCCTCATGGAGTGGGGGATGTCTGTCTTGTTGTGAGGCTCTGCTGGGGTGGCAGGCCAGGGCTAGAACTTGCCATCCCTCCCGGGTACCTCATGAGCGGCTGGGCACAGGGAGAGCCAGTAGCAGCTCTTCCCCGTGTCTGTGAGTCTCTGGATCAGCATACCTGGGCTGGATTTGAAAAAGACTGCTGCATAGTCAGTTGTTGCCATGAGAAATGTAAAAGTCTAATGCTTTTAGTGATCAGAAGTGCTGTAAACCACCTTTGAAATATGACATACACCAGTAAAAAAAGCTAGTAAAATATATTTCAAAGGACTAAAAACTCTTTTGTAGGAAAGAATATGTCTTCATTCCCAAACATATAATAATGACAAGTCCCTTCACTTCTTTTTACTTTTCTTTGAGAAAAATATTTTATTGTTTCTTGAACCACTGAAACACACCAGAAACCATGTCCAGATTTTATGCCCTCACACATTCAGTAGAAGGTTGGTGATGTAGAAAGCATCTAGTGAGTGTTTTCTTGACCAAATATTGGCTAAATCCTTAGGTCTGAAGTTTAAATTCTGGAAATAATAAGCATGAAATCAGTGAGCAGATGAGAAGCAAAATAGGTTGAATGGATTGTGACTGAATGAGTATAGAAAAGTTTATAGGACAATGCAGAGGTCAATATAAAAGGACTGTTATCGCTAGAAGGGAAAAAGTCAGCAAACTAGAAACATAAGGGTTTATTATGTTGAATGTAAGGCCTTATTGTTCACATATTATGGAATTTAGGCATCATCCTTGCAGAATCTAATAAAGTTTGATAAATTAAAACAGTAGACATCTTAAATTTTTACACATCTATAAATATTTGATCTTGCTTCAATCTTATAAACTAGAACTATAGTGTGAAAACTTACGTTTACAGACCCCCTGTACACCTCTTTTATTTCTTCTTTTAAATATTTCATTATATCACCATCACTGTATCAGTGTATCATTGTCTTCCCGTTCATCAACGATTTGCTTGAGCGGTACCAGTAATATCTCCATATGTCCTGTATCATGCTAGTAGAGCCCAAGATAATCTGCTTGCTCCAGGAACATAAAGATCCTCAAACCATTCCTATCAGCTCATGGGAATGAGGTCTATAATTGTTACTGGTATTTGGCATATCAAATAAATATGGGTAGCTTGCCAGGCTCTGCCGTGCGGGTGGCATACTATATAGTCACCTCTGATCTCCAGCATTTCATGATGAACCGTGTGGCTGCTTGCAGCTGCATGAGCTGGGCTGTGATCAGTGCTTCCGCTGGGTGGAGTTCTGACGAGAGGGGAGTGCAGATGTGGAAAATGGCAGCCCACATGGAGTGGGGGGTTCGTCTGGCTTCTTGTGAGACACTGCTGGGGTGGCGGGCCAGGGCTAGAACCCGCCATCTCTCCCAGGCACCTCGTGATCAGCTGAACACAGGGGAGAGCCAGTAGCAGCTCTGCCCCATGTCTGTGATACATACCCATACGCAATATAATACACAATATAATATGTGTAATTTTGATAACAGGAGAAAATGAAACAGGATAAAAATTATCTTATTAAGATAAATTTTCCTAATTTTAATTAAAGACAGTAATTTAATGAACTACACCGACACCCAACCTGCAGCAGCTTTTTTCCTCAATCCGGCCCAGGTATGCTGGTCCAGAGACTCTCACACATGGGGCAGAGCTGTTCCTTGCTCTCCTGTGCACAGCAGTTCATGAGGAAGTCGGGAGGCATGGCGGGTTCTAGCCCTGGCCCACCACCTCGGTAGAGCCTCACAACAAGCCAGACCACCCCTCCTCACTCCACGAGCACCACCATTTTCCACTTTTGGACTTTCCTCTCATCAGAACTCCACCCAGCAGACCAGCCCATCACAGCCTGACTCGCGTGGCCACAAGCGGCCACGTGGCTCATCAATAAATGCTTTATTTGGAGGTGTTTAGAAGAGTTTGCCTCCCACTCTGGGAAGCCTGGCAAGCTTCTCATGTTGTATATGATATGCCAAATCCCAGTAACACTTATATTAGGTCATTCCCATGACCTAATATAATGGTTTGAGGCTCTTTATGTTCCTGTAGCAAGCCGATGCCCCTGGCTCTACTGGCATGAGACAGGACATATGGAGATATTACTGGTACCTGCTCTAGCAAATAGATGATCAACGGTAAGATCGTGATCGTGATCGTGAATTTAATGAACTAAGATGCTCAACAAACATCAAGTCAAATGAACAGAAGAGAAACTGAAAGCCAAGAGTGATATATGAAAGCATCAAGAGAAAAATGACAGGGGGGCTGGAGAGACAGTACAGGGGGTAGGGCACGCCACCAACCTGGGTTCGATTGGTGGCCTTGCACGCCACAAACCTGGGTTTGATCCCCGGTATCCCATATGATCCCCCAAGCACCATCAAGAGAGAAAAATGAAAAATTACACAAGGAAACCAAAGCATCAGTTGACAGGAAATTTACTTAAGTATAGGGAGACAGTTGAGTCTTTAGAGCATTTTAAAGTGTTGAAATGGGGCCACCTGCCCCCTCAAGGTATTGCAGGTGTAGCTGTGGTGCCCAGCTGCGTTGGCAGGGGGCAGACAGGAGATGTGCTTGTCTACACTCCCAGGGCTCTGCCCTGTGGGCCCTGGACCTTGGATGGTCTGACATAGGAAGAACAGTGCAGCCGCGCAAAGAGGCTTAGACCACAAAGTAGGCTAGGACCAGGTCCTTCCCAGGATCTTTCACATCTGTACAACATGATGATCATTGCAGTTGTAACAAACTGGGGAGGTTGATTGGTAATGAGAAACTATAATGCCACATGAGAAATCACTACTGAAAATACATATAGGTAATTAATCATAAACCATAAAGCAAGTCACAAGGTGTAGGAGAAGAGAGAGAAATAAAGAGACAGAATTAGAGATAGAAAGATGAGAGACTCAGACGCACCATGAGGTACACAATTACAATGATGTTCATAAGATGTTCATATTTGGGTTTCGGTCATACAGTGTTCCAGCACCCATCCCTCAACTAGTGCCCTTTCCCTACCACCAATGTCCCGATACCCTCCCTTCCCCTAGCCTGCCTCTATGTCAGGTTCTTTCTTTCTCTTTCTCTCTCACTTTCTCTTTCCTTTCCTTCAACATTGTGGTTAACAATACATACATTAAGAGGTTGTAATGTCGCCTGACCTTGGATATTGGTATCACAATATGTACATATATATTTTTATGTCATGCAAATAAATGCAGTCATTCATATTGGTCTCTCTTTGCTAGTTTCACTCAACATGATCCTATCCATGTCAATTCATTTAAGGGAAAATTATATAACTTTATTTTTCCTAACTACTGCATAGTATTCCATTGTGTAGATGTACCACTGGTTTCATTATCCTGTCATCAGTTCTCGGCACTCTGGTTGTTTCAGATTCTTGTTTCCAGATTCCGGCTATTGTAAATAATGCTGCTATGAAAATAAAAGTAGGGATGGTGTTTTTTGCTGCTTATTTTTGTTTCCCAGGGTATATTCCCAGGAGTGGTATGGCTGGGTCAAATGGGAATTCAATTTATAGTCTTTGGAGGAATGTTCATATTGTTTTCCCAAAAAGGCTGTACCAGTTGATATGGATGAGTGTCTCCTTTTCCCTGCATCCACGCCAGCACTTGTTGATCTTGCTCTTTTGAATATGTGCCAGTCGCTGTGGTGTAAAATGATTACTCACTGCTGTTTTGATATACATATCTCTGATGATTAATTATGATGAGTATTTTTTTCATATGTCTTTTCATATGAAAAGACTGGTTCAGCACCTCCATGATTGTGTGAAGAATGCCTAGAGAGTGAAAGACACAAAAGGATGCCTGTCTTCAAAAACTCTCGAGCTCATTTGCCAATCTGGCAAGGGGTGAGCCTCAGGCAACCAAGAGCTAACATCCAAGCTTGAAAATCAATACAGAGAAGTGATAAACGAAGACCTCAAAGAGATAAAAACAGCAATACTGGCCGATGCAGCAGAAGCTGGGAAAAGCATTCACAACGCCCTCCTGTCCTTTGCCTACTATAAAACCAAGATGACTGCCCTCCTCATCCTGATGTATCTATCACATCTAACAGAGAAGGCAATGAACATGACTATTACTCAGATCTCTGTGATAGCCATGTCCACCTGCCCACATATCAAATTCCACACAATGGATGTGTCATTCCCAACATTCTCCCTTCTGAAATCCAACATGCCATTTCAATCAATAAAAGCGAACAGCACCAGGAACAAAGTCAAACCCTAACACCTGAAGAATCTTCCTTTAGTACTCATCAATACGCTGTCTCGGTTCATCACGTGCTACCTGTCTGAATGCAAGGTGCCCTCCCAATGGAAAACCAGCAGGAGAGTTCAAGAAGGGAGACATTCACAACACTGACAACTATCACCCCATCTGCCTGTTGTCCGTAATCTACAAGCTCTTCACTCAAATCATCCTGAACAGGATTGGCAGAACATTAGATGAAGGACAATCATGTGAGCAAGCTGGCTTCCAAAAAAGGATTCAGCACAATTGACCATATCTATATGGTAACCAAACTCTTTGAGGTTTTTAGGTAATTCAAGATGTCGCTCTGTCTCACATTCATTGATTTAAAGAAAGCCTTTCAAATGTTGAGATCGAAGTGGTCATCAAAGTCCTAGGCCAACAGGGCGTTCAAACCCAATACATCAAGATACTTTGTGAGCTCTATTATGGGTTCACCACCAGGATCTCACCGTTCTACAAGGAAGTGATTATTGATGTCAAAAGAGGGGTTCAGAAACATGATAGCATACCACCAAAACTCTTCAGCACCACCCTCAAGAACATCATGCGACAATTAGAATGGGAAGGAATGGGAGTGAAGATAGACTGTTGGCGAACTATATCACCTCCCTCTTCGCTGAAGACTTCATTCTAATAACACCAAACATTAGCCAAGTGGCACAAGTGCTGGCCGATTTTGACCGAGTATGTGGAAATATAGGTCTACAGCAGAATCTCAACAAAACTATGTTCATGAAAAATGAACTAGTTACAGAGACCACATTTACTCTCAATGGAACAAACATCTCTGAATTCAGCAGTTATGTGTACCTAGGTTGAAAAGTCAACATGATGAATGACCTAAAACCTGAGCTGTGCAGGAGAAAGACAGTGGCATGGAATGCCTCCCAAAGGATCAAAGAAACAGCTAAAAGTACAAAGAACCTCTGGCTCCAGACACATCACTTAGACTCCACCGTTCTCCCTGCAGAGACCTAGGCCCTATAAAAGTAGGATGAGAACACTATCGGGTCTCCCAAAGAGGAATCAAAAGAGCTATTTTGGAATATCACACCTCACTCAAAGTGAGAAAAGGGAACCCAGAATTCCAACTCCATCGCTGTTCCAGAATCCAGACGCTTTCTCAAATGCCAAGGCATCGAAAATCAGATGCGCTGGACATGCAATGCGATTTGGAGATGACCGCTGGACTAGAGCCATTACCGACTGAATCCCATAGGATATCAAAAGATCATGTGGGGCCGGAGCGATAGTCCAGTGGGTAGGGCGTTTGCCTTGCATGAAGCCAACCCGGGTTCGATCCCCAGCATCACATGTGGTCCCCCACCCAGTGTCAGTAGTGATTCCTGAGCCCAGAGCCAGGAGTAACCCTGAGCATCGCTGGGTGTGACCCAAAAAACAAAAACAATCACGTGGCCGCCCACCTACAAGATGGTCAGACTTCTTCTTCAAGACCCTAAACGAATGGTTCAATGCTCTTCGCATCCTGAAGCAAACTGATGGCATTATGCTACACTGGCACTTGATAGGGTCAAATGGAAATGTTACTGACACCCGTTTGAGCAAATTGATGAATAATGGGATGTCTAGTGATCATGTGATCAAGTGATCAAATGATCATTTTTTCATGTCTTTTGGCCATTCGAATTTCTTCCTTGTTGAGGTTTCCATTCATTTCTTCTCCCCATTTTTTGATAGGGTTGGTTGTTTTCTTCTTGTAAAGTTCTACCAGTGCCTCATATATACTGGATATTAACCCTTTATCAGATGGGTATTGGGTGAATATTCTTTCCCATTCTGTGGACTGTTCTTTGTATCATGGTGACTGTTTCTTTTGAGGTGCAGAAGCTTTTTAGTTTCATGTAGTTCCATATGTTTATCTTTTCTTCTAGTTGCTTTGTTAGTGGTGTTTCACCTTTGAAGATGCCTTTAGCTTCAATGTTGTTGAGGGTTTTCCTATATGTTCTTCAATGTACTTTATTGATTCAAGTCTGATATTGAGATCTTTTAATCCATTTTGATCTGATTTTTTGTGCATGGTGTTAGAGGTCCAAATTCATTTTTTCACATGTATCTGCCCAGTTTTCCCAGCACCACTTGTTGAAGAGGATTTTCCTTGTTCCATTTGGACTCTTTGCACATTTATAAAATATCTATTCATGACATACATATATATGTATATATAAATATATATATACATACATACATATTATGATACTAATATCCAAGGTCAGACTAAACATTGATCAGGAGGTCTTTTCAAAAGTGGAATCAACCACAAGCATCTCGGAGTTGGAATTCGGGTGGGACAGAGAAGAGAACAGTGTGCTAATAATTTTGTAAGTGATATACCAGCCTAAAACTGAGTATTGAATACAGGCAAAAGATAAACATGATAACCTCTAGATGTATGTACTGCAATCTACTGTGTGTAACAAAAGGAAGAGAGAAAAGAGACAGAGAAAGAGAAAGAGAAAAAGAGATAAAGAACTTGCCATAGAGGCAGGCTATGGGAGATGGGATGGGATTCGGGGACATTGGTGGTGGGAAATGGGCACTGGTGGTGGGATGGGTTTTGGAATAATCTATGACCAAAACCCAGACATGAACATCTTTGTAAATGTAAATCTCACGGTGGTATAATAAAATATTTTTTGAAGATGAACAGAAAATATCAAATATCATATTTAATATGCCGGATACCAGTAACAATTATAGACCTCATTCCCAAGACATGATGGAATGTTTGAGGCTCTTTATGTTCCTGGAGCAATCAGATGCCCTTGGGCTCTACTTGCATGAGACAGGTCATATGGAGATATTACTGGTGCCCGCTCAAGCAAATCGAATATGAACGGGAAGACAGTGATACAGTGATACAGTGAACAGAAAAAAAAATAATTTCCCAATAGTTCCTAAAAGCTTGAAAACTTGGTGACTTCTCTGGATGTAAATGCCATCAGTGTTTAAAATCAGATATTAAAGTCTCTCCAGTGTAGGACCAAAATTTGGGGTGATATGGGACACTAAAAAGCATAATTTTACACATATATGAAAATAGAAATGAAGTCCTTATAAGCAGATTTGATGTAGCATTCTTTCTCCTATAATTTTTAAAAACAGATTTGACTTTAAACATATGCTCTTCTCTGTCTAGTGGATAACAGAAACTTTTAACTCAAAGGAAACTGTGGGTATACATTATTCCTTCAAATGTATCAGGAAGAAATTGAACTCCAAAGATACTGAATAAATTTTCTCATGTCACACAGCCAGGGTTTTATAAATAAATCTGATATACTTTACAGCATCTCCCTAGACTTGCATAGTTGATAACATCTTTCAGCTTTCAGAATAAAACTACCATTAATTCAGTAGTCAAAAAAATTACTGAAAATATTTCTGACCTGTAATTGATGACTACAGTGTGCAGCATTGTAAAAAATGGTTCTTGTTTTTGTGCCTAGAAATTATTTTGAATATGCAAAGCTACTCTTTCAATGAGAGGAATATTGCTTTATCCAATTGCTGACAAGAATTTGTTTTAAATTGTTTTATAACAAGTCATTTAAAAGGAATATTTTGAATCTCAAAACTGTTCCATAAACATTCAATTATAGGAGAATGAAAAGAGAAGTACCTAAAGTCAGAAAGTAAAAATTCAGAGGAAATGAAAAGAAATCAAATTGGAATCATTTTTGTATGAAGACCTTTTTTTTCTATCCAGGATGACACACAAAATATAAAACAAAAATATGACTTCAGTACAAATTTTTTGACCACCAAAAAGATTTTGAACAGAGGAAATCTCTAATTAGGCGTTCATTTTAATTTTGTATTCTTGGAAGAGAAATGCTGGGATAAGATTATAGAAAGGAACAAGAAAATTGGAGCCAGTTAGGTAATTGATGCAAATTACTTCAATGTAATAGTGAATATGCAGAGGGAGAAAAGTAGAAAGAATAAAGCAATATTAAATTGTCATAAAAGTATTCCACAACATCTCATTACACAAAAAATATAAAGATAGAGATAAATGATTCTTCAAATTGTTTCTTTAGATGAACAACAACAACAATAACAGTAGTGATAATAATAATCTTATCACTTGTCTTCCCGTTATTCATCAATTTGCTCCAATGGGCTCCAGTAATGTCTCCATTTGTTGGAAATGAGGTCTATTATTTTTACTGTTTTGGGCACATTGAATACACCACGGGTAGCTTGCTAGTCTCTGCTGTGCCTCTGGGTTCATCTCAGGGGACCCAGTCTTTTTTTTTGTGTGTGTGTCAGACCATCAACCATCTAGGGCCGACCGGCCCAAGCCCTGGGTGTAGCCCAGGCCTGTCTCCCTGTCTGCCACCTGCCGATGCAGCCAGGCACTGCAGTCAAACCTGCAATACCTGCAACACCTCAAGGGGCAGGAATAATGATAATAATGTTTACTCACCACCATCCCAGATAATGCTTGCTAATATCACGGGGCCTATTTCTCCTTAGGGAACAAATCCTTACCCAGGACTTCCTCCCTGCATCCCAAATGGGGAGTTTTCTCTTTCTTTCTTTCTTTCTTTCTTTCTTTCTTTCTTTCTTTCTTTCTTTCTTTCTTTCTTTCTTTCTTTCTTTCTTTCTTTCTTTCTTTCTTTCTTTCTTTCTTTCTTTCTTTCTTTCTTTCTTTCTTTCTTTCTTTCTTTCTTTCTTTCTTTCTTCTTTCTTTCTTTCTTTCTTTCTTTCTTTCTTTCTTTCTTTCTTTCTTTCTTTCTTTCTTTTCTTTCTTTCTTTCTTTCTTTCTGTCTGTCTGTCTGTCTGTCTGTCTTTCTCTCTCTCTTTCTTTCTTTCTCTCTCTCTTTCTTTTCTTTCTTTCTTTCTTTCTTTCTTTCTTTCTCTCTCTCTCTTCCTTTCTCTCTCTCTTTCTTTCTTTCTCTCTCTCTCTCTCTTTCTTTCTTTCTTTCTTTCTTTCTTTCTTTCTTTCTTTCTTTCTTTCTTTCTTTCTTTCTTTCTTTCTTTCTTTCTTTCTTTCTTTCTTTCTTTCTTTCTTTCTTTCTTTCTTTCTTTTCTTTCTTTCTTTCTTTCTTTCTTTCTTTCTTTTCTTTCTTTCTTTCTTTCTTTCTTTCCTTTTTT
>JAJIBD010034590.1:0-10890 GCA_021461705.1 Cryptotis parvus | reverse complement strand
TTTTTTTCTTGAAAGAGATTTTTATCACTTAGCTTAGGTCTAATTTTTACTAAATACAGAGAGTTCTTTTAGATTATTTAGCATGTCATATTTGCAGAAGACATCCTATTTGTTCATGTAATCACGTGAACCACTAAGATCCCAGGTGCATCAAAAATTAGGAAACAGGATATCAAATCCTCAAACACCAACTTTGAGAGACTCTGGGCACACAGAGGAGTCAAATGTGTTAAAATCTATATCACTAAGGGATGTAATAAAATAGATACATGCAGAACTATTCTAATTCAGTGGCTCATATCCCTGCCAGTAAATATGAACACTCTTTAAGGGAATCTTTGTTTGATCATTTTTGTTGATGACATTATTTGTCATTTTTGATCACCTGATCACTTCACTTTGAACCCGCTATTCATCGATTTGCTCGGGAGTGGGTGCCAGTAACATTCCATTGGACCCTATCAAGTGCCAATGTAGCCCAATGGCATCTGGTTGAGATCAGGAATAAGGAAGAGAGCCTCAAAGAGTTCCTTCAGGGTCTTGACAAGGAAGTCTGACCATCTTGAGATGGGCAGCCACGTGATCTTTGATGCCTTGGCAAATGAGACAGCACTCCTGATTCTGAATAGCTACCTGGAGATCAGAACCCGATCCCTTCTCTCACTTAAGTGGGGTGTGATATTCCAAGCATAGCTCTTTCGATTCCTCTCTGGGAGAGACCAAGAGCATAATTCATCCTGATTTCAGGGACCCAGGTCTCTGATGCGTATGTTAAATGCAGGGAGAATGGTGACCTCAAAGAGATGTGCCCTGTAGACAGAGTTTCTTTGTCCTTTAAGCTATTTCTTTGATGCCTTTGAAGGCATTTCATGATAGTTGCTCTCTTTCCTGCTGCGCAGCTCAAGTTTTAGGTCGTTCATCATGTTGGATTTCTCAACCTAGGTACACATAACTGCTGCATTCAGAGATGTTTCTACCATTGAGAAGTGAATGGGGCCTCTCTGGAACTAGTTCATTTTTCATAAACATGGTTTTCTTTAGATTCAGCTGTAGACCTATCTTTCCATTCTCGGTCGAAGTCAGCCAGCATTTGTGCCGCTTGGCTAATGTTTCGTTATTGTGGAACGATGTCATCAGTGAAGCGGAGGTGGCCTATAGTTTAAGCTTAACATATATCTTCACTCCCATTCCTTTCCCTTCTAATTGTTGCATGATGTTCCTCGAGGGTGGCGCTGAAGAGTTTTGGTGAGAAGTCGGTATCAGCTGTCAAACCCCTCTTTTGAGCATCAATGATCACTTCTTTGTAGAATGGTGAGATCCCGGTAATCTCATTGCCTTTCTCTGGAAGATGTGATAGATCCATAGGGGCGTCAGAGGGCAGTCATCTTGGTCTTATAGTTGGCGATGACAGGGGTGCGGCGGGATGCTTTCCCCGGCTTCTGCTGCATCTTCTCAGTATTTCTGCTCTTCTGTCTTTGATCTTCTTTTATCTCTTCTCTCTGCACCGTTCACAAGCTTGGATGTTAGCATTTGGTCTCCTGAGGTTGCGCCTTGCCATGTTGGCGGGAATGAGCCTCAAGAGTTTTCGCAGTGGCGTCCTTTTTATTGTCTTTCGGCATTCTTCGCACAATCATGGAGGTGCTTAACCAGTCGGTTGTATTCTTCATTGATGTCGTCAATGATGGTAGCTTCCCAGGTTGCTGCAATGGGTGCCAAAAACAGTTCCCAGTTGGTGGATTCTGGGAGTTCTCTTCTTAAACTTTGCAGCCTTTTTCGCCCCGTTACGGGGAAGCATAATTTTGCAGGAAGGAGACAGTGGTCCGTCTGTTTGGAATTTGGGGGACGACAGCAACATCGGTCAGACAAAATGGTTGTTGAGATGATGTTGTCAATTTCGTTCCCTGTGGAACTGTCACTTCAGGAGATTCCCATGCCCAATGTTTTCCCTTCAGCCTTCTGGAACTGTGAGTTCCCATGAATGGTCTTTGGCGAATGATGAACTCAGATAGTCTCTCACCCTGTTCATTCCATTCGAGGCCATAGGTCCCTATGTGGAGTTTTTCAGCCAATCTTCACCGGTCCTATCCTTGGCACGAAATCACCGACTAAGATCTTGTAGAAAGTGTGATCTTTTTTAGGAACTCCTCCCATCCGTAGCCTCTTTCATCGCATGTTTCAGGGAACAATTCTTCCCCCCATGTCAAATTCCCATGTAGAGCCTTTCAATTTATCTTCTTTGTAAAGTGGATGTTGGTGTGTAGACAATGAAGATAGAAAGCGCGCTCCAGGCAGTGGGCCACATCTCTTCAAAAGTGTATCGTCCTATCCGGTTTGTTAGGCATTCAAATGAATCAATGTTGAAGGCCATGTTTGCAGTTGACAAGGATGGGCCAATGCCACCGATGCCTCTTTAATCGCATGTTCCAAGGAATAATACTTCTCCCGTACCAAATAAAGCCGCCCATGCAACTGGCGCCTCCCTGGGTCTCAGTCAGACCAATGATGCCGTACTTGAGTCTCTTTTGCACTTGCACTATCAGTTCCTCAATATATGCTTCCGATGCCAGCATACGTGCATTTTCTTTGTAGATAACAAGGCATAATTAATTCAACTTATAGTCAGTTAGCAAGGAGTTCATTTTTTAAAACAGTACAGATTTAATAATAATCCTTAAACTCTAATAAAGTTATAGGGATATATACCAAGCTTTACATGACAATTTAACTCTACTTCTCAACAAATATAATTTTTAAAAAAAGTAAATGGAGCATCCCAAACAGTACTCTGGTCCCCCGGGATAACTCCCCTGTGTTACTAGTTCAAATAGATTAATTGTTTCTATATGAAGTCTTGTTGGAATGAAGTGCTGCTTGGTCCTGGGGCACAGTATCCACCAGAGCCACACACAGCAGTACTGGAATTGCATAGGAGAGTGGGAAAAGAGGACTGAATCCTTCAGGTTACACCCAGCAATGTTTGTTATCATTCAATGCTAGGGATCAAATTAAGACCATGTCATGTAAGAGCTCCAGGGCTCAAAACAATAATAATTTTAATGTTGAGAATATTTTCTAAAAAATTTAATATCATTAAATATATTCTCTTCCACATCAAGATCTCTATTGGTTGACATCTGTTATGCCCACAGTTTTATTTTTTTATTAATTGTCCCTTCCATTACAGTGTTTAGTGAACTCATTCGAGTAGAAAATTAGATCTTCTTACACATTTACCTGTTTATTTCAACAGATTTTTGAAAAATACAAATTTTTCATCTTGTCAAATAATAATGAGCTATAATGCTTTCTTTTCCTATTTA
This sequence comes from Cryptotis parvus, assembly GCA_021461705.1. Taxonomy (NCBI): domain Eukaryota; kingdom Metazoa; phylum Chordata; class Mammalia; order Eulipotyphla; family Soricidae; genus Cryptotis; species Cryptotis parvus. The sequence goes on along the minus strand of JAJIBD010034590.1, from coordinate 7,570 downwards.
CATTTTATTCTAGATTAATATCACTGTATCACTGTCTTCCGGTTCATCATCGATTTGCTCGAGCAGGCAGACATGGGGCAGAGATTAATATATTCTATTTATATTACATTTGTTTATATTCCTATCTGTGGAGTTACTCTTTATTAGCTTGGACAGAACACGAACAATATTAGGCAAGCAATACTTATGGACTTGAATGAATGAATTACTGCCCAAGTGATGAAAATTGTTACCATATATTCATAGAGCCCCTTAATACAGCCGCACTAAGAAGGACGAACAAGGAATACCTGATAAAATTTCAAGGCCGAACTAGGCTGCCAAAAGGAAGGACTAAAATGACTGTCTGTGCTTTCAATGCTCGTATGCTGGCATCAGGAAGTATATATTGAGGACCTGATGGTGCAAGCGCAAAAGATCAAGTATGACGTCACTGGTCTGTTGGAGACAAGGAGGATCAATCGCATCAGGCCATTTTTGACACCGGAGGAAGAACTCTTCCCTAGGAACACGAAATGAAAGAGGAAGTCAGTGGCGTTGGTATTCTTGTCAACACGAACATGGCCATGAACATTGATTCATTTGAATGCCTAACAAACCAAATCAGATGATTACCCTTGAAGAGATGCGGCCCACTGCCAGCAATTTCTATCTTCATTGTCTACACACCAATATCCACATACAAGGAAGATGAAATTGAGAAATTCTACATGGAAATGGAGGAGTTCTATAAAAAAGGGATCACACCTTCTACAAGATCATAGTTGGTGATTTTAATGCCAAGATAGGACCAAGAAGATTAGCGGAAGAACTCCACACATTGGGACCCATGGCCTAGAATGGAATGAACAGGGTGAGAGAATATCTGGAGTTCATCATGTCCACCAACAACATTCATGGGAACTCACAGTTTTAGAAAGCTGAAGCGAAACATTGGACATGGGAATCTCCTGGTGGACAGTTCCATAATGAAATTGACCATATCCTCTTCAATCGAAGGTTTTGTCTGACCGATGTCTCTGGCGTCCCAAAACTCCAAACAATATCGGACCACTGTCTCCTTCCTGCAAAATTCTACTTTACACAACAGGGAAAAAAGGTTGAAAAGTTTAAGAAGAGAACTCCAAGAACGACCACCAATTGGGAACTCTTTGGCATCATTGCGATAACATGGGAAGATACCATCATTGATGACATTGATGTAGAATGCAACTGACTGATACAGCACCTCCATGATAGTGCAAAGAATGCCGAAAAGGGAGAGACGCAAAAGGATGTCTGTTTTGAAAACTCTCGAGCTCATTCACCAATGTGGCAAGGAGGTGAGACTCAGGCTACCAAATGCTAATGTCAAAGCTCGCAGAGCGTGCAGAGAAGCCATAAAGGAAGACCTCAAAGAGAGAAGAGCAGAAATACTGGAAGATTCAGGCGAAGCCGGGAAAAGCACTCACAATGCCCGCCTGTCCTTTTGCCAACTGTAAGAACAAGATGACTGCCCTCTCCTTGCCCTGATGGATCTATCACATCTTCCAGAAAGGCAATGGAGAAGATTATCCATGACTTCTACTCTGATCTCTTTGATAGCCACATCCACCTGCCCACATACCAAATTCCGCAGGATGGGTATGTCATTCCCAATGTTCTCCCTTCTGATATCCGACATGCCATCTCATCAGTAAAGAAAGGAGCAGCATCAGGCCCAGACAAAGTCAGACCCGGAACACCTGAAGAATCTGCCGTCAGTACTCATCAATACACTGGCTCGGCTCTTCACTTCACAGCTACCTGTCTGAATGCAAGGTGCCCTCCCAATGGAAAAAAAGCAGGACAGTTCTACTGTTCAAGAAGAAGACATTCACGACATTGGCAACTATTGCCCCATCTGCCTGTTGTCTATCATCTACAAGCTGTTCACTTGAGTCATCCCTGAACAGGATTGGCAGAACATTAGATGAAGGGCAAGCCATGTGAGCAAGCTGGCTTCGGGAAGGATTCAGCACAATTGACCATATCCACATGGTAACCAAGCTCATTGAGGTTTGTAGGGAGTTCAAGATGCCTCTCTGTCTCACATTCATTGATTTAAAGAAAGCCTTTGATTCTGTGGAGACTGAAGCGGTTATCGAAGCCCTAGCCAAACAGGGTGTTCAAGCCCAATACATCAAGATCCCTTCGTGAGGCTGTACTACGGATTCACCACCAGGATCTCACCATTCTTACAAAGGAAGTGATCATTGATGTCAAAAGAGGGGTTAGCAGGGTGATACCATTTCACCAAAACTCTTCAGTGCCACCTCACGGATGATCATGCGAGCATTTAGAATGGAAAGAAATGGGAGTGAAGATAGATGGTTTGCAACTACACCACCTCTGCTTCACTGATGACATTATTCTAATAACATCAAACATTAGCCAAGCGGCACAAATGCTGGCTGACTTTGACCAAGGAATGTGGAAAGATAGGTCTACAGCTGAAGCTCAAACAAAACTATGTTCATGAAAAATGAACTAGTTCCAGAGGCCCCATTCACTCTAATGGAACAAACATCTCTGAATGCAGCAGTTATGTGTACCTAGGTCGAGAATTCAAAATGATGAATGACCTAAAACTTGAGCTTCGGGTGAGTAAGAGAGCGGCATGGATTGCCTTCAAGCATTGAAGAAGAAGCGAAAAGACAAAGAACCTCCGGCTCAGGCACATCTCTTGACTCTACTGTTCTTCATGCATTAACATACACCTCAAAGAACTGGGCCGTACAAAAGCAGGATGAGGATGCTATTCTGGTCTCCCAAAGAGGAATTGAAAGAGCTATGCTTGGAATACCACGCCTCACTCAAGTGAGAGAAGGAATCGGAGTTCCGGACCACCGTCGCTATTCCAGAATCAGGGTGCTGTCTCATTTGCCAAGGCATCAAAAATCAGATGGGCTGGACATGTAATGTGATTTGGAGGTCAGCCCTGGACTAGAGCCATTACTGACTGTATCCTACAGGATGTCAAAACATCACGTGGCCGCCCACGCACAAAGTGGTCAAACTTCTTTGTCAAGACCATGAATGAATAGTTTGAGGCTCTTTGTATTTCTGGAACAACCAGATGCCATTGGGCTACACTGGCACGTGATAAGGTCAAATGAAATGTTACTGGCATCCTCTCGAGGAAACCGAAGAACAATGAGATGTCTAGTGATCTAGTTTAGTGATCATATTCACATATTTCCTCAAGAAATTCCATTATTTGGCAATGTATTTGATGTGTTATTGAACTATTACAAATTCTGAATTGACATGATATATTACTGACTGGACAATTTCAGAATTGAACAACAATATGATCAGACTGACTGGCCGGGAGTTCAGGAGGTCAACACACCAATTTCAAAAGTGTTATGAGCTGGGATCAGTGGAGATAACCATGGAAAAAAAGGCAAGAAAAGAAATTCATGGGCTGGAGTGATAGCGGGTGGGTAGGGCATTTACCTTGTATTTGGCCGAGGCCCAGGTTTGATATCCGAAATTCCATATGGTCCCCCAAACATAGCCAGTGGTAATTCCTGAGCAAAGAGCCAGGGATTAACGCCTGAGTATAGCCAGGTGTGACCCAGAAAGCAAAAAAAAATTCCAGTAGTATTAAAGTCTTACATATAAAAACATTATGTGATTTAAATGAATGAGAAGTACAAAAAATATTATTATCAATGGCTATATAATAGTACTAGATTTAGCTGCACTTCATCTGAAAATTTACCCGTAGTAATTTCTGTAACTTTAGTAAAAAGTTCACCATAAGTGTAAAAAAAAATGATTTTCCAACCACAGGTGATGTTGCTGGCGCGGAGGTTGATCCATTGTGGCTTTCCTTCAGTTTTAGATCAGCCAATATGGCAGGCGAGTTAATGAAAAAATTGACCAATGACATGTCAGCATTCAGAATTGACCAATAACATGTCAGTATTACCATGCAAATGAGGTTTTGAGAAATGCACCCCTGTCATAGAGAGTGCCCACTTTGTAGTTGCTATATATTCCTGCGTTTCTCAGACGGGTCGCCCTCTTCCACCTTACTTCACAACTGAGCTGTAATCCAATAAAGTGTGATCTGAGATGAATCATAGCGTGTGTCGACTCTTTTAACTGCCTGTCGAAGAGCGGTCTCGCCACAAGGCGATAACTCAATTAATATTTATACTTTTTTTTACAAATGTTTAGTTGGCCTGCATGCATATTTGAATAAAATAAAACGGGTGCTTTTTCATTACTTGAAGATAGATTTTGCATGCTGTTACCTTAGCAATATTGTCCCTTTAAGTATTGTTAACTATTTTCCCCTCAACACAATGCTACACTGATTTATCCACCTTGAGTCAATGAATGCATAAGAATTTCAAGCACCTTAAATAATAATCAATTATAGGGCTGTGTGTGCCTTGCATGCAGCCAACCGGGTTTGATCCCGGCATCTCATCTGGTCCCAGAGGCACCGCCAGGAGTAACTCCTGAGTGCTGAGAGCTACAGAGTAACCCCTGAGCATTTGCACAGGTGTGACCCCAAAAAGCAAAAATAATAATATAATAATAATAATAATGAGATAAATTATAGAAGGGCTTTTGTTGCTGTGGCTGTTATTGTTTCTGTTTTTGCAAATCCTATATAATTCTGCCCGATACTGTCATAGCCAGTTATTCACTGTATCACTCTGCACTGTCTTCCCCGTTCATCATTGATTTTCAAGCGGGCACCAGTAACATCTCCATATGTTCTGTCTCATGCGTAGAGCCCAAGGGCAGCTGCTTGCTCCAAGAATTATAAAAAGGAGCCTCAAGCGATTCCATCTGGTCATGGGAATGAGGTCTATAATTGTTATTGGTATTTGGCATATCCAATACGACATGGGTAGCTTTGACTTAAGAAGCTCTGCCGTACGGGTAGCATACTCTTGTAGTCATCTAAAAATCAGCATTTATTGGATGAGACAGTGCGGTCGCTTGAGGCGCACGAGCCAGGCTGTGATAGGCTGGTCTACTGGGTGGAGTTCTGACAAGGTGGAAGTCGGATGTGGAAAATGGAGGCCCCTCATGGAGTGGGGGTCTTTTTGCTTGTGAGACCTTCTGGAGTGGCGGGCCAGGGCTAGAACCTGCCAGCCTTCCCGGTGCCCCTCATAAGCGTCTGGGCACAGTGAGAGCCAGTAGCAGCTCTTGCCTCATGTCTGTGAGTCTGTGGATCAGCATACCTGGGCCAGATTCAAAAGATTGCTGCAGGGTGGATCTCAGTGAGTCTGGCTGTGATAGGCTAGTCTGCTGGGTGAGTCTGACAAGGGGAAGTCGGATGTGGAAAATGGAGGCCCCTCATGGAGTGGGGGGGATGTCTGTCTTGTTGTGAGGCTCTGCTGGGGTGGCAGGCCAGGGGCTAGAAACTTGCCATCCCTCCGAAATACCTCTCGAGCGGCTGGGCACAGAGAGCCAGTAGGCAGCTCTTCCCCGTGTCTGTGAGTCTCTGGATCAGCATACCTGGGCTGGATTTGAAAAAGACTGCTGCATAAAGGTCAGTTGTTGCCATGAGAAAATGTGTAAGTCTAATGGTTTAGTGATCAGAATGCTGTAAACCACCTTTGAAATATGACATACACCAGTAAAAAAGCTAAAATATATTTCAAAGGACTAAAAAACTCTTTTGCAGGAAAGAATATGTCTTCATTCCTAAACATATAATAATGACAAGTCCCTTTCACTTTCTTTTACTTTTCTTTGAGAAAAATATTTTATTGTGTTTCTGAACCACTGAAACACACCAGAAACCATGTCCAGATTTTATGCCCTCACACATTCAGTAGAACAGTGATGTAGAAAGCATTCATATAGTTTTCTTTGACCAAATATTGGCTAAATCCTTAGGTCTGAAGTTTCAATTCTGTAAATACTAAGTACATGAAATCAGTGAGCAGATGAGGAAGCAAAATAGGTTGAATGGATTGTGACTGAATTAATATAGAAAAGTTTATAGGACAATGCAGAGGTCAATATAAAAGGACTGTTATCGCTAGAAGGGAAAAAGTCAGCAAATCCAGGTTCATAAGGGCTTTATTATGTTGAAATAAGGCCTGCATTGTTCAAGCATATTATGGAACTTAGGCATCATCCTTGCAGAATCTAATAAAGTTTGATAAATTAAAACAGTAGACATCTTAAATTTTTACACATCTATAAATATTTGATCTTGCTTCAATCTTATAAACTAGAACTATAGTGTGAAAACTTACGCTTACAGACCCTGTGTACACCTCTTTTTTATTTCTTCTTTTAAATATTTCATTATATCACCATCACTGTATCAATAGTATCATTGTCTTCCCGCTCATCAACGACGGTTTTGAGTGGTTACCTGGTAATATTCCATATGTCCTGTATCATGCTAGGAGCCCAAGATAATCTGCTTGCTCCAGGAACATAAAGATCCTCAAACCATTCCTATCAGCTCGCGGGAATGAGGTCTATAATTGTGCTACTGGTATTTGGGGTGCTATCAAATAAATATGGGTAGCTTGCCATCACTGTTGGGTGGGGCATACTACTATATAGTCACCTCTGACCTGGGTTACTTTATCCCGTGTGGCTTGCAGCTGCATGAGCTGGGCTAGATCAGCTTTCTGCCGTGGAGTTCTGACGAGGGAGGCAGATGTGGAAATGGCAAGCCCACATGGAGTGGGGGTCTGTGTCTCATTTTTGTGAGACACTGTTGGTGTAGCGGGCCAGGCTGAACCCGCCATCCTCCTAGGCACCTGTGTGATCAGCTGAACACAGGGAGAGCTAGCAGCTCTGCCCCATGTCTGTGATACATACCCATACGCAATATAATACACAATATAATATGTGTAATTTTGATAACAGGAGAAATGAAACAGGATAAAAATTATCTTATTGATAATTCTTCCTAATTTTAATTAAAGACAGTAATTTAATGAACTACACCGACACCCAACCTGCAGCAGCTTTTTCTCAATCCGCCCAGGTATGCTGGTCCTCAGAGACTCACACATGGGGCAGAGCTGTTCCTTGCCTCCCAGCACAGCAGTTCATGAGGAAGTCGGGAGGCATGGCGGCTCCTAGCCCTGGCCCACCACCCCTAGAGCCTCACAACAAGCCAGACCACCCTCCTCACCCACGAGAGCACCAACGCATTTCACTTTTGGACTTTCCTCTCATCAGAACTCCACCAGCAGATCTCAGCCCATCACAGCCTGACTCGCGTGGGATCCAAGCTGCCACGTGGCTCATCAATAAATGCTTTATTTGGAGGTGTTTAGAAGAGCTTCTGCTCTTACCTCTGGGAAGCCTGTCGCTTCTATGTTGTATATGATATGCCAAATCCTTAACACTTAACAGGTCATTCCCATGAATCTAATATAATGGTTTGAGGCTCTTTATGTTCCTGTAGTGTGTCGATGCCCCTGGCTCTACTGGCATGAGACAGGACATATGGAGATATTACTGGTACCTGCTCTAGCAAATAGATGATCAACGGTAAGATCGTGATCAAGACTTAACAATGAACCAAGATGTTCAACAAACATCA